>JAHPZR010030441.1:0-7500 GCA_019787425.1 Platygyra sinensis | reverse complement strand
TTTAGCTCTATTTTGTGCATAATGTCGCATGCTAGTTTTAACTGTCTGAACTTGTTACTGTTTACACGTGTCAAGCGAACTTGCACATGTTGTGTCAAGAGGTTTTGCTCCTTTGATGACTTAGAATGTATAAATTCATAACATCAAGAACTAAGTACTGTGGAATTGTTAGTTGTTATTTGAGAGGTGGGTTCCATCCAAAAAATTACTGTAGGCAGTAAGGTTTGGGTGAAAAACATGCTGCAAAGCAGCTGGGCAAGACGCTCACTGCGTATCGCTTGTACAGTTGCTGATGATTTTCCCACTCTTAATCACTGTTAGTTGGGAGGTATGACAATCTCGGATATTCCCCAGTTTTAGCTGGAGAATATTGGGTCACATGACATGTTAAGACCAATCATTCGCAAGCAAAAATATTTGACGGATTATAACTGTATTTATACATACAATGCCATAGAAAAAACAGCCAATCAGAATGCAGGAAGTCTGTTGTATATTCGTCAGTATTCCACTAAACCTTCCCATCGATCAGTGCAATTTAACTGTATCCATTACAGAATCGCGCCCATTGAAAAACGTCGCACGGGAAAATGCAAATAAGCCAGAAAAGAAAGAGAGAGCATGCGTAACTTCATGCAGGCCTGTCAACTGGACTGTCAATCATGTAGTCCCCTGTGTACGCCGTGTTCACAAGTATTGTTTCTTGCTCAGACAACCGAAACGTAGCGCTATTCATCGAAGAAGAATAGACGTAATTAGTAGGGTAATCCTGATTAAGCTATATTGTTTAAAAATCATTCAGATGTAAAATTAAATTACCTTTTAAATGCGGGTTTTAATTTCTGTTAAGACGGAATACGCATAAAGCTTAAGCTTAAGCTTAAGTTTACTAACTTAACTCCGGGCTTAACTGAAAACACTTACGCTTCATACGTCGCGATTGACTTTAACGCACGGAAATATGTTACGCTGATATTCTTTGCGTGTACGATAGGTTACTCTGAACTTCTGAAAAAACTTACATTCAACATGTCCAAAGCAAAAGTTTTGTAGCAATGGTTTGTTCGATGTGCTTGATCTTGACAGCGCGAATCGATCCATAAAATGTGAGCAAAGCGAAAACGAGTAAGCTTATGGTTACGACCTCCGAGGTTTGACCATCAATTTCGCCATGAAAGCAAAATAAGAAATATTCCTTTTTGGTCCATTATCGCCGTCAGTTTCAGATAATACGTCGGTACGGTCTATTTACTTTTCGAAAAAGTGTACGATAAATGCCCGCTCCACAGGAGCGCCCGCTCAAAACAACACAACAACCCCGTTTCCGGGGTTCACTCTTACTCTTACGAGTAAGAGAGGACCCTAGGAGCGACGTTGTCAACATGTGATCAAAACAAGCCAATGAGCAACCTCGTTCCCAGGATCCTATCTAGTCGTTGTTTGGTATCCATAGCAACAAATAAACAAGTATAAATACTGTTCGTTGACATAGCGTGCTCATCAATCGCGTGTTCACGACGTACTGAAACTATGGCTTATGAAATCGGAGAAAAATGCGAAGGTCTTCATGACGGTCGATGGTATCTATGCACCATCTTAAGTCAGGAAGACGACGGGTATAAGGTTACCTTCGATGGTTGGAGCCGACAGTTCGACGAATTGCTCAGCGCCCACTGTGTTCGCCCACGTACAACGATCGATGTTCGCACCAGAAAGCGTTGGAGACCCAGCGTGAACTTCAACAAGTTGCTTCCAGGCGACGAGGTTTCGATCAGAGTCCAGGGCATCAGAAAACCGGCCGTAATCAGAGTGGTGGATCCTTTCCAAGAACTCCTTACAGTGGAGTGCGGAAACGAAGAACTTATTGCTTCTTTCCGCGATGTACTACCACCGCCAGAGCAACCCTCTCCTGATACTGTCAAGAGGAGAAAGCCAGCAGCTTCGCAACAAGCGGCGCCAGCAGCAACACCACCACCACCCATATCGGCGTCTGTCAGTCTTCAGTCAGCCATTGCCCCGCAGTTCGCGACGATCGTTCGCCGTGATGGTGAGAAAATCAGCTGCGGAGATCTCGTGAGCCTCACCCCGAACAGTGCAGACGTTGTTTTCATTGTCCTGGAGCTTTATCAAGACGAGTCCGAGGTTCTCCTAAATGCTCAGAAGTGCCAGCTGTCAGATGACATTCCTATCCGACTGCTGTATTTTCTATGGCATGGTATAAAATAGTTATGCCACCCTTCTCTTGGTATAACTGTGGAATATCCCACTTGTCACTTATATTCTCTTGGTATGCACACTCACCTAAAGTATAACACTCAAAAGTGTTGCATAACTAGTAGGCCTTCTATCTCTACTGTATTGTATTTGTTTTTAGAAAACAGTCCTAAGAAAGCACGTGCACTGATTGGTTAAAAATCGTGTTTGTATAACTCGATGGAGACACAGAACTAGCGCGCGCTGTTGACGTAGTGATGGCGCGAGCAAAGAGAATTTACGTTTTGATATCCAAAGTTAACAAGTTGTTTTCCTTTTTCTCGTCGTGGTGTTTTCTAAAAGAAATAGAAAACATGTACTTCGTGTTTCTATCGAGTTAAACAAACACGAGTGAAAGTTTGGGAGAACTCGAAAAAGCTGTGGAAACACTCGCCTGTGGCTCGTGTTCCCACAGCATTTCTCGTTCTCCCAAACTTCCACTCGTGTTTGTATAACTCGATAGAAACACGGTACATGTTTTCTATTTCTTAAATAATATAGCAATAGAAAATATGTTTTCATCTTTCTCTTCTTGGACTTATTTCATGAAGTATGCAACTGTAACACAATTGTCTTAATTAAAAACTTAAAAACCCAGTGGAGCCAAAAAAGAAATTACCATTTTACAACAGCAGGAGCTTCCTGACTACAGGCAGAAGTGATGTTTTGTCGCGCAATAATGTGGCAATTATTATGCACACAGAAATCCACGGCTTTAAAATGTTCAATATTTTGCACTTTCTTGGTTTTATCTCATATAAAAAATTAATTTGAAAAAGGTTACTTCAAGTTTCTTTCATATTTCAACCTCATGTTTGGAATATAGTTGTATTGTGTCATTTTTGTATTTATAAATTTAGAAAATTAATATATCTCTTCAAAAAAGGGAGTATACATATTTCCATTAAAGTAAGGGATAGTGTTGACTGAAGTAATTCTGTAGTTTTATGGTGGATAAGCCAGTTTCTCACTGATGACCTTAAATGCTAACACTCTTGCAAATAAATTTACTTCTCTTGATTACAGTAGCACCTAAAGGAGCCCTGTCATGGGAGTTTTTCTGTTTTCAGCTTCCCAAAATGCTCAAATGGACTAGAAGAAACATATCAAACGAATGATAGCTCAGAGAGCAAACCATAATGAATATCTGGCAATATTTTGAAGGATTGGCTCTAGAATTTGAAAAAACTGGCTAGTTTTTTCAAATTTCAATCCATTTCCATCCTTTCCATGCTAAGTGCTAGGAGGTAATAAACGATTTCGGTGTAGTGATTAAGTCCTAGATAACAAAACTGCATCATTATTTTTGTGTTTCCCTTGATGCAGGAACATATCTCGGCATTGTAAAATGACGTTAAAATACTGTGACAGTGCCCCTTTAACGAAAAAAACTACAGTTAGCAGACACAGTGGTAGTTGTATCAGTGATATCAAATATTGTAGGACCTGGATTTTCCTCCACATCATTTGCTTGTTTTTATATAAGCAATGGATGTAAACATTGTAGCATATCATTTGTGTAAACCAAACCATCACCTCATTCCACAACTTGTACTATCCAAAAACGTCTTTTACTGTTGGCAAGTAAAACACATGTAAGTAAAACATATTCCAAAATCGGTCTCGCACACGTGAAAAAGCATCCTTGGCTTTGGCAAAATTGTTGTGACAGCCGATCCTTGATCGGTATAGTTCGATCGTTGCTCCTACGTTAGCAGCTAATACCAAACAACAGTAGTGCAAGACTCTTATTGAGTGCGAGTATTTTTGAGAGTACAATAAGTCTTCCAGTTTGAGGTGTCCACCACACCAATAGTTCAAGCACATGTAAATACTGGTTTGTGAGACCTTGTGACTCGTGAGATACTCCTGAGATAAGCTTGTAAGATATGTGGTGCAACTCGCACCGGATTTCAAGCCAATGAATGTGGGCTTGGGAAAGCGTCTTTGCTTCAGTGCAATCCGCACTAAACACAAGGCGAGTCTAGATATGTTGCCTTTCCTCGCCGAGGAAACTCCGCTCAGCGACACCTGAATGAAATAACGAAGAACAAACAAGGCATAGCAGTGCAGTTAATTTTCGAAATGAAAGAAAGAAAACCAATCATAAACAGCTCGACAGAGCAATTTTGAAATAGAGCATAACTTACCTTGAACAAATACTACTAATTTGCAACGGAAATTTCTTCAAAATTTTCCCAACACAGGGAAAACGGCTGCAATTCAATACACTGAGACAACAACACGCTAGGTTAATAATTCGGGACAATCGAATCAAATCGAATTTTTGATTTCTGAAAGCTCAGTGGTTTTGGGGGTCTTATGCTCTGCATACAGACCCCTAAGTCAGAGGCGTTCTTGTCGGTCAGTCAGTCACTTTAAGGACGAGAAGACACGTGACAGATCTCCGAGAGTATAAATAGTCTGGGTACAGTCTGGGTACTAGTTGTTTTCAAGTTTTTCGTCGACCATTGCTTCTAGCGTGTGGAATCCGGTCATCTCGCCACCAGGGAGTTTCGCCACCAGCCAACGCGCCACCAAGAAACCACCTCGCCAGCAACCAACTCGCCACCAAGCGATTTTGTTCGATTGCCGAACTCAATCCATGAATTGAGTTCGATTGACTATGCCGGGTATATAAAATATCTGGTTTCCGCTCAGCTTACAACAAAACGCAAGGCGTGCAAGAGTTATTTTTTTTGTGAACTGAAAGGTTTCAGAGATAGCAGAATTCTGAATCGATGATCATCTTTTTTTCTAACAGGCAATTTGATTCGTTCTTTGTTACAACCCACACTGTGATTTGTGTGACATGCGCACATGCGTAACTCCCCATCACTCACCGATCTCATAGCCCTTTCAAACCCCAAGAGGAATTTTTGCTCAAAAATACTCAAGCCGTTAAGAGAACTTTTCGCATTTTATACGAGTCGTAAGTTTACCCTTTTTACAAAACAACACTACTTCACCGAAAATAGAAAGAAAGAGAAAAAACTTTCTGATACATCGAAAGTCTGATTTTGCACTTTAACTTGACGCCACGCAGTCTTCAAAAAATATCGAACTGAAATGAATGTCATCAAATAAAGCTATAAACTGCTACTGCAGAGACGTAAAAACAGTTTAGAAATGAAAGCTTCTTTTTTGTTTAATATCCTGGAAACGAAAGCCGACAATTTGTAAGCTACCATTGAAGTTATTCCCATAGCAAAAAATAGAAGTGTCAAGTTACCATTTATAACTAAAAATAGCAAACATCTCGTGCGAACGATTTTCTCCGACACGAAAAACAAAAGTGTCAAGTTACCATTTGTAACTAAAAATAGCAAGCATCTCGTGCGAACAGGTGCTGACGATTGGTTAGCTTTAATTGAATTTACTCCCTTGTGAAAAACAAAAGTGTCAAATAGCTGTTTGTAACTAAAAAATAAAAATAACTGTCTATATTTGCATGCAACAAGATCAAAACAATCGTTACCTGTACCTATTGTAAACGTTCGAACTCTTTCGAATCAAAACAGTCTTGTCTCCCCTAAAACATTTCCTAAGAACTAGAAGCAACGATGCGTGACGTCTAATCGAATTTACTCCTTCTAAAAAACAAAAATATCAAGTTACCTTTGTAACTAAAAATAACATCTCGTTCATTTGCATACAACTAGCTCACGCACTGTTTCAAACCTCAAGGCTCATCTCTTTCATAACTAAAATCCTCAACCTAACCCACCGAATTTGCCGAGATAAACCCAATATATGAATACTTTCTCCTCTTTTATAGAAGGATAAATATGGCCGTTCTGAACTGTATCGGGATCAAATCTTCTCATATACCATTTATCTTTAAAACAAGAAATTTGATTGGCTGTTTATAGTAGACCCGATCTGATTGGTGTGACATACATACATCTCTCACTCACTCATTCACTCACTCACTGATCCATTGACCCGTCCACAACATACTTGACGCGCCGACTAAGAGGTATTTTTTTTACAAAAAAATAACTCAACTAGGAATAATCGTAGACTAACGAGTGCGTTCGATATGTCTTATACGTCAACATCGCGTGACGTACGCCTGACACTTCCTCCGGAGTACCCGGAGAAAAACCTCAACTAGTACTTGTGAAATCCCAACTCTATTCTACACCTAACGCCTGCAAAAGATACCCCTTTTGGGCATTGCCTCCCCGATCGACGGGTGCCTAGTACATTGTGAAAGAAAATAAAAGGTGTACGATTAAGTGTTCTGCGTGAAATTATTTTGCAGTGGGATTTGATATGTGATCGGCGTCACTTACGAGCCATGACCAGGGCTGTATTCATGGTGGGTTTGTTTGTAGGAGCCCTTGTATTTGGCAGCATCTCTGATCATTTTGGAAGAAAACTTTCTTTTTTCCTGAGTTTTGGACTACAGGTAAGTACATTATTCTCTGCTATATATACTGCCATAAAGATTGCTTTACCGTTCATTTGCATGGTTAATGTATGAGAATGGTCCAAGAAAAGATTTGGTAGATTTTCTAGTGCTGTCAGTTGTGCTTCGTGTACGTAGAGATGAAGTAGACACTGCGGGTGTCCAAATCAGTACTTTCTACTTTTCCATGAGTCTAGAATAGGATTGAATACACCCATGTAACCTGCGATCAGGCGTCCTTTTTCTTCGCGGCTGGAAGGAAAAAAAGAAAAAGAAAGGACGCCTGATCGCAGGTTAACACCCATGTTACTCAGTCTCCTGAGTGATAGTAAGCATTTCACTGACCTAGAAATAAAAGGATAAAAAGGGAAATTTCATGCTGTTATTCCTGGACAGTCCTTAAGCGATAAGGCTTAATAAATACTTCCCTTCTAATCTAATGAATACATCCCGTCGGGACTTTTCGTATGTATTAGCTCCAGAATTACTGTACTACGGTTATCCAAGTAGTAAAGGTGCGATCAAATTAACGATAACTTATCGGCTTCTCTTCTTATCAAATCTCAAGACAAATTCAACTGTCTACTGTCGATAGTTTTATGAGCAGGAAAATGAGATAATTCTACAAATGTAGACTCTAATGTTCAAGGGAAATTTAGCGTAAGCTCCTAGTCCTATCTCAAAGTCAATATAATCCCTAAATGACACCAAATATCGCACACATAGAACAACCTTAATGACTCTAATAACGACAAAGACATTGTCTTCGAATGCGAACTTTTAACCATAAAGAAACTGTCCGCTAAATGACACGACGACTGTCACTGCCGCCC
>JAHPZR010030440.1:0-27774 GCA_019787425.1 Platygyra sinensis | reverse complement strand
TGAGTGATCTATGTAATTCATATAACTGTTATCAGTCTATCTCATTCAAAAACTCTTTTTAAACAGCGGCTGGAGGAACATTGTCAACCAGTCCTCCGAAAGGTAATCTGTTTTTCTACGTAGATACTAAACACAGTTTGACGTACATTTTAATGCAAACAATAAAACCTTAGGTAACACAATCAAATAATCTAATCAGAGAAATTACTTTTGACTGTTAATTTAAAGTTGTCTGTTTGATCTGCAGGGCGTAGCCAGAAAAACATTTTGACTGAGGCAATGTCTATGAATAACTTATGACTGAGGCAATCAGTCCATGGTTGAGTTATCTTCCTAGGTATTAGGTACTATAAACAACAAAAGCCAAAGAAATGACCGAGGCAAGTGCCTCGGTTGGCCTGTTACTAGCTACGGCGCTGATCTGATCGGAGATTACCTCAGTGTTGTTAAATACAAATGCACCATCATAAACGGCATTAGTACGTTCAATATACGATGATATGTCGTCTCTTGGTAAGTTATAGCCATGACGTCACTCCTTATTTGATCCTTCAGGTGCAGGAACAGCCGTCGGAGTAGGTGGCGGTGCCGGGATAACAGGAGGAAGAGGGGGAAGTATTGGAGGCAGTATAGGTGTTACAGGCGGCGTTGGAGGAGGAGCAAGTGTTGGAGGCAATATAGGCGGTACAGGTGGTGGTGTAGGAGGAGGGGGAAGTATTGGAGGCAGTATAGGTGTTACTGGCGGCGGCGGTGGAGGAGGAGCAAGTGTTGGAGGCAGTATAGGCGGTACAGGCGGTGGTGTCGGAGTAGGAGGAGGAGTAGGAGGAGGAGGAGGAGGAGCAAGTGTTGGAGGACGTATAGGCGGTACAGGCGGTGGTATCGGAGTAGGAGTAGGAGGAGGAGGAGGAGCAAGTGTTGGAGGCAGCACAAGTATCTCAGTTGGAGGAGGAGGAGGTTCAAGTGGAAGTACTGGTTCCAGTTCCAGCGGCGGCGGCGGCGGCGGCGGAGGAGGAGGAGGAGGAGGAGGAGCAAGTATTGGAGGCAGTATAGGCATCTCAGGCGGCAGAGGAGGACGTTCAGGTAGAAGAAGCGCCCCGTGTTAATTTACGCTAACTCGATTCTACGTCGTATGACGCCTAAGCAAATTTTAGAAAAGTGCAAAACGCACGCTTTGATATATCCTCACGGAAAAAATTGTTCACCCGCTGAACGTCCGTGCCCTTTCAAACTCATTCTTTCAAACTCAGTCAAGTCATGCAAACACAAGTAAGACGCGCGTCGAATATGTACAGGGTATCTACCTTTTTGAATATGAAACACCAATGACTAATCATAACGCCAAAATAACAATCATAATTTCACAAAAATAATATCTTACGACGCTAGTTCAGTCAAGCATTCCTCTCCCGATAAAACGATAAACTTGAATAGGTAATACACAATTTTCTTATTTTTCTCTGGCCGTAGAATGCAAGGCAAAGGTGGATCTTTTATTTGTTATTGATGGTTCAGGAAGCATTGAAAGCTCCGGGAAAGGAAACTTTGATAAGATTAGGAATTTGTCAAGACCTTATCAAAAGTTTCGGTGTATCCAAAGAAGGCACCCACGTTGCGATCATCGTTTACAGCACCAAAGTAGAGGTAGGATGCCCCAGTGAGTTCTGGGTAATCTCATTGATAACTGGCTTATAGAGACTGGCAGGGAGGCATTGTGCGACCTGAGAATTGGAAATCGTAGAAAACATCCCTATAAAGTAAATAATACCAATAACAAACTTGTGAAAAGCATAATTGTCAATACTGTGTCTTTAAAACTGTTGAACGTTTCAGGTATCTATTACTTCTTCAGTTTGTCCCCTAATTTGTAATTCACCGATACATACTTTAACTGTTTTAGTTCATACGTCCCGATGAGCGGGCAAGATGAATCAAATCGAGCGCTGTGATTGGCTACCCGAGCGGCCAAGATGGACGTATCCTGCCCACTCGGGATTACCCGCCGTGTCCCGCGAACAAATTTCTCAAAAGCCAATAATAAATCCTTTATTGACCAAGCTTTTTCGGTGAAGATGGCATGAAATTAGCACCCCCCCCCCCCCCCCCTGGGGATATTCCCAGGTACATGTATCGTTAAGGAGATTAATTGCAATTAACTCTGTTCATTTAGGTCAAGTCACGGTTTGATGAACATAACAGCCAATCAGAAATCGTTGACGTAATTACTAACATCATATATCCTGGTGCTGGAACAAACACTGGTAAAGCCCTTGAGGAAGCCAAAGCTCTATTTGAAAACGGCGCCCGAAAAGGGGTTGCTAACATCGCTTTAGTTACAACTGACGGCAAGTCACAAGACGACATCGCTGGTCCATCTCAGAAGCTCAGGGACTCGGGAGTTATTGTCTTCAGTGTAGGAATTGGTAAAAATTACGATCTTAAGAGCTACAAGAAATGGCTACCGATCCGGATGCACAGCATGTGTTTAAAGCAGAGTTTGATGCTCTTAAGACAATTGAGAATGCCATTGTAGATACGGCTTGTAAAGGTAGGTAAATCCTTTATTTTTTAATTATGTTTCTTGCATACTCAGTTTTTGGCATAAGTTTCTCTCATATACATACAGTTGTACAACTGTATCAAAGGAACCAAGGTCATAGTCCCATAGTGTTTAAAACAACAGGACCTGGGTGGCCTTGCCTGATTTTCACATATGGCTTCCCTCGTATTATTCCTTTTTCAGACATTTTAGCTGTGCACAAAAATGTTTTGGAAACTGCCCAACACCACCCACCAGTCGCTTATGACAAATATTTCCCAACAAATATTTCCCAACAAAAGAACGGGAGCTGGTAAAAAATACTCTCTAAACTTCTATAAAAAATGCCAAAGACTTCTTTCTTAGCTGCTTTATCACATTTGGTAATTACGCATTGGTGCACTGGCGTCATGGTTTGTAGGCGCGACTCCAGACCGAGCGGTCCTGGTTATTTGTAAGGGAAACGAAACTACAGTTTATCATCAAGTTAAAGGATGATGTAAAATACGGTATGTACTACCAGTATATCGTAAGGTGATTATAACAGACGATTTCCACGAACAAGGTCTGTTGTTTACCAGAAGAACGAACATTTTCCAACGCTAATAAAAACTTTGCACTAAGTTTAGCCATTCACCAAAGTTTCAGCTTCCAAAGTGCAGGTTTTGCTTATGAAATTCTTCTCCTAAGAAACCCAAACGTTTGACATCGTTGCCGCCATTTTGAAAAGTACTCAGCAGCCAGGCTGCGTTTTCGTCACGTCATTCCGTTCAACAGATTTTGTCCAAAAGGCTTCCGTCAAGCCTGATAACTACCACTCTGGGTTACGACTGCTCTTGAGCCGCATTATTTTAAGCAAACATGCTCCAAGCCCGAAAATGATAGCAGTGAAGATAGTGAAGTGGATAGCCGCTTGAAAAAAATCGCTGATCTTGGGTAAGATGCAAAATTAGTTGCCGGTTTTTCTCTTTCCGGCCAATTTTGAGTCAGACGGAATAAAGTCAATAAACACGGCCTGACTGCCAAATACAGTTCAAAATTGCGGCCTTCGAAGTCGCTTCTTTGGAGACGAATTTCTTCAGGATAGCACTCACTTCAGAGGCTGAAACTTCGGTAAGTGAAAAAACGGAATGTTTACTTGCTATAGGTGGAGTCAAAAAGTAAGCTTTTTGGAGCGACCTCCTTGAAATCTATGTATTCACGGATCTCTTATCTTTTCTTATGTTTGGTCTGAATGTAGATTATCGTAGGCACATATTCATGCATATGTACAGACAGCAATAGTACGGTTACAAATATGACATGACTCCTTATTTGATTCTTAAGCTGCAAACACAGCCGGTGGAGTAAACGCAGGGGTATCAGGAGGAGCACGAGCAGGCATTGGTGGCAGTATAGCCATCCCAGGTGGAGTAGGAGAAAAGAAGCTGATGATCGGACGTGTTATGGGAAACAAATTAAAGAAGCAAGGAGATACAGAAATTGTGACAGACGACTCAGATACAGACGGTGTTGCTCATCAGAATTTGATTTCTGATGGGCTTTTAGGTACATACATTACGAAACACACATAACAGGGCGGGGGGGGGGGGGGGTACTCAGTTATAAAAACCTAGAACTTTATATCCGAATAGGGTCGGCTGGGGCGGATACAGGGTTTCAGGGAAGGAGGTTCGAGTTATGCACAACCGACGGCGTTCCCCTGGAGGAGTACGTCCGGAGGGAACGTCTGTGCCCTTTCAAACTCATATGGGAATTTGCATCAAGCCATCAAACACAAGCTAGAAGCTCGTCGAACATGTACAGTGACTAATCATAACGCTAAAATAACATAGTTTCACAAAAAAATACCCTACCACGTTAGCTCAGTAAGATTGAAGTATGCACCCGAACCACTTCCCCCGATGAAGCGATAAACTTGAATAGGCAATACATAATTTTGGTATTTTTCTCTGGTCGTAGAACGCAAGGCAAATCTTCTATTTGTCATGGATCGTTCAGGAAACATTGAAAGCTCCGGGAAAGGAAACTTTGATAAGGTTAAGAATTTTGTCGAAGACCTTATCCAAAGTTTTGGTGTGTCCAAAGGAGGCACACACGTTGGGATCATCGCTTACAGTGATAAAGCAGAGGTAGGATGCCTCCAGTGAGTTCTAGGTAATGTTATTGATAGGTGGCTTATAGAGACTGACCAGGATGCGCTGCGCGCACTGGGTATTGAAAATCATCATCATCATCATCGTCGTCAACACCACCAACAACAATGCTTTATGTAGACTTGAAACTTAGAACAAATTTACGAAGAAAATTACAATGACTTAGGGAAAAGAGTAGTTCGTATTGTGTGATAGTCCGGGTGAGTGTAGTTCTGAAAAGAACTGTTGTTGGTGACAGACGTTTCAACAACCTAGGCTGAAGTCATCTTCAGAGTCAACTAAATAATGCTTGTCAGTCGATGATGTTATAAGTCTGGTCAGTTGAAAACGATTGGTCAGTTAAGCCATGATGGTCTTGGCTGAAAGACTCAAGTTTGTCAAGTTTGTCGTCAGTCATGGTCAGTTGTTAGGGAAAAGATATGTGTTTAAAGTCGAGCCAGGGGGATAAATGAAACAAGTAGTTTTCATCTTCAATTTTCAATTAATCGTTTTGTGGATAACCTGATTTCTTTGAGTTCACGCAAAAAGATATTTTGATAGCTAAAAATAGTGGTGCCCGTTTCGCGAAAGCCTCGGAAACTTTTCGGGCTTGCAAAGCCATTTTTAGATAATCTGTATCTAAAAACCGAGAGGTGTATACGTCTGAAACTCCTTGTATGAAGAGAATCACTCCATACTAAGAAAATGTGAATAAAACTGCTCTCTAGTCATAAGGCTTGATAATTTGCCACGGCTTTATGGGTGCGAAAACTTTTTGAGACCATCGAGAAACGGGCGTAGAACCCTTGATTTATTCCCCTAAGGGAGATGACGCGGAGCATCCCCGACCTCGTCATGTGGTAGTTGCCCCCCACCCCCTCCGGATATACCAATGAATCGTTGAGGAGACTGCACTGATTGCAATTAGTTTTGTTCATTTAGGTTTTGTCGCGGTTTGATGAACATAACAGCCTATCAGAAACCGTTAACATAATTAGAAATATGGCAGATACTGGTGGTGAAACAAATACTGGTGGTGAATCAAATACTGGTGCAGCTCTTAAAAAAGCCAAAGCTCTTTTTGAAAACGACGCTAGAAAAGGTGTTTCTAACATCGCTTTAGTTATAACTCGCGGCAAGTCAAAAGATGACATTAAAGGTCCATCTCAGGAGCTCAGGGCCTCAGGAGTTACTGTCTTCAGCATAGGAATCGGTAAAAATTACGATCTTAAAGAGCTGCGACAAATGGCTTCCAATCCAGATTCACAGCACACGTTTAAAGCAGAGTTTGATGCTCTTAAGTACATTGTGAACACCATTGTTGATACGGCGTGGAAAGGTAGGTAAATCTTCTATTTTTTATGATGTTCCTTGCATACTCAATTTTGGCATAAGTGTCATTTGCACACATAGGAATTGTAGGAATTTTTAGTCCCATAGTCCCATAGTACAAAGGACTTTGATAATGGAAAGCCCTTACTCGATTTTTTCCTCATGGCTAGCCTTGCAGGATTTTTTTTCAGACGTTTTTGCTGTACAGGAACGTTCTTGGAAATTGCCCAACCCCTCTTTCCTCCAGAAAATGATAGTCCTTCCCATATGGAAAATATTTACCAACGTATGACCCAACTTACGAAACAACGGGAACTGGTAAAAGTCACTCTCTAACGTTCTTCCACTAAAAACAAAAGATTTGTACGTTTCTTATAGCTGCTTTATCACAGATGGCGCGCTGGCCTGATAATTGGTGGGCCGGGCTCGACTCCGGATCGAACGGTCCAGGTTATTTGGAAGAATTCGAAACTAACGCTTATCATCAAGTTAAGGATGATGTAAAATATATGCATTATCATATCGTAAGGTAATCATAACAGGCGAAGAGGTCTATTCCGAAAAACACGATTAACTTTGCTGTGCTTGCCCAATATCAAAAACTGGAAACAATTAAATTTCTGTATGCGTGGATCTCTTATCGTTTCTTATGTTTGACCTGGTAAAGGTTATTGTAGGCAAACATTCATGCACGTGCACAGACAGCAATAGTACGTTACAAACATGACATGACTCCTTATTTGATTCTTATGCAAACACAGCCGGCGGAGTAAGCGCAGGGGTATCAGGAGGAGCACGAGCAAGCATTGGTGGCAGTATAGCCATCACGGATGGAGTAGGAGAAAAGAAGCTGATGAAGATCAGAAATGTTATGGGAAGCAAATTAAAGAAGCAAGGAGATACAGAAATTGTGACAGACGACTCAGATACAGACAGTGTTGCTTATCAGAATTTGATTTCTGATGGGCTATTAGGTACATACTCTACGAAACACACATAACAGGGGTGAAACTCAGTTAAAAAAAAAAAAAACAGCACAAACAGGGGTAGGCTGGGGCGGATACAGGACATCGGAGGCTCGAGTTACGCACCACCGACGAAGTTCCCCTGTAGGCGGGTGCAGGGGGGGTCCACGGGTTTCCTCCTCATGAAAATGAGATTTCAGGCATTCTGAAGCCAAGTCAGCATCATATAATGTATGATATAGATATTTTTTTTGAATTAGGAGGCACGACCGAACTCCCCGAATCCCGCCTATATCCGCCTCAGTGCCAGGCTAGCACGTTATGTCGATGATGTCTAGGATCTCCTGTATTTTTTTTCTGTCTGGTCAAAGATTTTTTCAGAGCTGTTACACAACCAAAAACACAGACACTGTTAGTTCCTTATAATTGTTGCAAGATTCCTTTTGTATCATTTAGGAGTCGAAAGAGCTGACGGAGGAGACACGGAAGACAAATGGGATACAGGGGATGTTGTTAAGGAGAACCTGTTATCCGGCGCTGATATTGGTACGCTATAACTTTTTAATGTATTTTGGAATTATTAACTAGCATAATAAACTCTGATAAACGTCACATTTTGGCGGAGCTAACCTAAGTAGCAACTGCCTAGTGTCATCATGGCATCCTAGGGACAGATCTGGAATATATTTGCAGAGATTTAGAGAAGTATAAGTAGGAATGTAATACGTCATCATAATGGTTTATTAAGCAATAAAACTTAATACGGATCAACCGTAAAAATTAAACCAATGAAACCAATGGACTCCCTTGAGGATACCAGTGGTCCACGATGTTTAGAGGAGAAATGTTTTACCCAAAATGACAACTGATAAACTGATAAAAAAGAACACTTTCATATAAATTAAAATCAGTTTTAAAGCTTGGCTTCAATAGCAGTGCTTGTTATCGTGGAGATGATTTAATTTTGGGGGGGTTAGAGACCCATTTTGCAGCGAGCCTCGTCTTGAGAGGAGGTTAGGGTGTAAGGAAGGTTCAGTAACACCGAGTAAATGTAGGAAGTGGATGACAGAATTATCCTGCCTGCTAAAGAGAGGTGGCCATAAGTATACAGGCTCAGATTAACTTGGTTACACTTTGATGAATAAGCAGCTTAAGAATAGCACTTTGATATTGGCATTTAGTAACCGGCTCTACACTTATTGCACAGGAGGCAAGAATCAGGAAGAGATATCCGGGAGACGAAAGAGATGACTTACGGCCACCTCTCACGTGCACGTGTACAAACAAGAGAACGATACGGAACTTTGACGACCTTTGTTGGACCTGACTAACTGGGTTTTCACACGTATTCTTATCTGCACGGATAAACCGGGCGCGTGAATATGAATTAACCAAACACGCTGCCCTTTGTCGACATAGATCCATCAATGACATTTACCTTATACGCGATTGTCCTGTTCAGATATTTGGTGATCTTCAAAAAATGAGCCAGTGCCATATATTCTGAACGGCCCTTTAGTAGTTTAGAAGAGAGGAATTGGAATTAAAACTCTAACATGCCTTTATCACACTAGTACAGCGCGACAAGCATGCTATTATTGAAACGAAGCTTTCAAACATCGCGGATCGACTTTTTTGTTTTCTGAGGTATACTAACCCCGGGGGGTGGGGGGGAGCACTCCCATATAAAAAGGACAGGGGGGCTCATCAGAAATTTTGACAAGAACCCCTAAGAGCTACCAAGGTCCTGTTTTGTGAGCGTGGTTTGAAAGTAGTGCCAATTCTGAAACAACATATTATCTCCTTTGATATTCTTTTTGGCTCAAATCCCTAAACTTGAGATGCCGCAAAAGCGGACCTTATGAGGTTAAGAACTACCATAACGGCTTTTTAGAAGGTACGATTAGCAGCCTGGTCGGTCATTTTTTTAACAGCTTTATTGGGTACTAAACATAACTAAATAACAAGAATAAAAGGAAAGACCCAAAAGGGGCAGGTGCAACGGGATGAAGTCCCATGTGAGGCACCGCCCCTGAATTAAAACCTAAAATTAAATCTAAAGCATACACAAGCATCCACAAGAAGAAAGAAATAAAAATCAAGAGTGGCATGAGCATGATAGGACTAGCGCCCACGTGCAGGGGTAATTTTGTATACCCATGCATCAGTTTTAATGTAAGGTTTAATTGGAATTTCAGAGATTGCTTCTAGCATGTTAAACATAGCATTTTACAGAACGAAATAAAGTTTGATTCCTTTTCTGAACCCATACCATCTTGTGAGTAATGTTTCTTTACCAATACACTTGGCAACCGTGTCAGGAAAATAAAGAGGACCGAAGCCTTGCATATTTTATTTCATTAATTAGTTAATTATTTATTTATTTTACAACCCATGTTGATAGCAGTTTTTACAACTTAAATGGTGATTTTGCATTGATTGATTGATTGATTGATTTATTTATTTATCTATCTATTTGAGACGCAGTTTAGGATATAGAGATCTTATGTGAACAAAATGGAATCAGAATGCTAAATATACGATCGCTCTGCCTGCCAAAAGTTCAAAGCTAGCATTCACCACGTCATCCCAATAGGCGGCCATTTCCGATTTGTCTTTTGCTTTTGTGTGAAAACGAGTTTTCGTACGAACCATTCATATGAAAATGAGCTCAGCCTTCAGGTTCATTTTCATGAAAATCAAACTCGATTTTGCACAAGGACTCGTTTAGAATTGAAACGGATGCACTCGGAAATGACCTATCTTTAAACGCCTTCCGTCCTTTTTGAACCCCGACAATTTCTTTAAAATGTATAAGCTTTAGGTTTTCAAAAGCAGCATGACATGAAACACCTAGCTGTAACACTTCAGAATAATCAGTTCTATTTTCTAATTATGCGCGTCATCGAAGTACGTGCAAACAAGCCAGGGAACATGGCCCTTCTCTCTGAGTCCTGGCAAGTGAAAGGTGTAAAGCTTCTTTATGTTCCTTTCCCATCATTAGGTCTTGGGGTGTGCAGGGACAAGGTTGATTTGGCGTTTCTAGTTGATGCATCAGGAAACAAAGACAAGAGGGGACGAGAACATTTTAAAACTAGTCTGGCAATTGCCAAAGCCATCGTCAGTATGTTTGTTATCAATCATCTGCAGACTCATATTGGCTTTGTTGTATTCTCCACCAATTCTCAAGTTGTGTTGAATTTCAAGACATACTTTGACGAGAAAAGTGTCGAAAATGCAATAGATGGAATACAATATTTAGGGGGAAACACTAACATTGGCGAGGGACTAAGGCTTGTGAAGAAAGAACTGTTTGATGTCACTTCCAGACGAAACGTACCACAAATCTTGATTGTGCTCACATCAGGAAAATCAACCGAAGATGTGATAACTCCATCAAAAGCACTCAGAGATTCTGGTGTCACTGTATTCTGTATTGGAATTGGAAAAATGTACAACGAGAAAGAACTCGATGACATAGCCACAGACCCGAATGCTGATCACGTGCTAACAACAGATGTTGCTCGGCTCGGTCTTGTCATCAAGGCAGTTAAAGGCAAAATCTGTAAAGGTAAATATTAAAACTGTACGTAGCTGAACCAGAAAGCATATGTTTTTCCAAAGAAAATACCACTTACTTGAATGTTAGTTTGCCATTTTTAGCCAGGACTTTACAAAGATAACAGAAAGGTGAGGTGTTTTGCCGAGCACTTCTGTTTACGTTTCTTGCCGTAGGGATTTTCTTTTATAAAACTGAACGTATGAAAATTAAAACTTGTGAGGCACGAATTAGATCCATTATATCAACCTAGGCTTGAAGTTAAAAATACTTATTAACTACTTCTAACGGTTTGCATTCACTGCACTTCAAAAATTAGGAAAACAACCGAAGTTTTCTGTGATAATCACCAAACATATTATGAAATGTTCTCGTGTCTAATTTCTTAAGTTTTTTCTTCATCAGCCAATATTCGGCCAGTGGCTCTATTTCCACTTAACGCAAGATACGAAGCAAGAGATGTGCTTGGAGGAAATCCTCCAGGGGAAACAAGTCTGGTCATTCCAGCTGTGGGGCCTGATAACAAGGAAGGTGGCTCGCTCTCATTTCTTGGCACACCAGATAGTTTCATTGAGTTTCCAAATAATGGAAAGCTGGATACTAAAGATTCTTTGACCATACTGGCGTGGGTATTCCCTGAGAAGGCCGGTCCCATCTTCAATTTTCAAAAGGATGGCTGGGGAGCGAATCTGTGGTTGGCGCAGCCTAGAAAGTTATTTGCTCATTTTGTGGATAGAAATCATAAAAAAATAGTTGAGCCATTGCAAAGCACAAAGGTTGCACCAAATCGATGGAATTACATTGGCGCCACGTATGATCACACAACTGGAAAAGCTGGTCTGTGGATAAACGGCAAATTTGTAGACTCCAAGAACTTAGGCCAAATCGAGCTGGCTACTAACTATACAATAAGAATGGGGGCCAGAGTCGGAGATAAAAGAAACTACCGGGGTCGCATTGCATGTCTGCAGGTTTATAATATACCTCTGTCTTCAGAACAGATTGATAATACTAAAGAGATTTGTAAACGATACAAAGGACAATGATTGACTTTCTTTTGCTTGTTCATCCGGGCCACATCCGGAAAGCTTTTTTCCAGCTATGAATAATTACATTGCACGTCATTAATGAAACCAGGGGGTTTTCTTATGTATTCTTTTAACTTATTTACTTTTTATTTTGGAGTTGAATTTAAATCAAATCGGAGAAATAAAGTCACAATGGTAAACAATATATTTATATATATTTCGCATTCCAAATGAAATAAATCTTTTAAGTCCTTGTAAATGGTTTTGTATTAAAATCCTTAAGACATGAATAAAATTGGTCTAACTATTTCATAAATTTTGTTGCTATTTATATTGTTGTTGGCCAGGGGGAGGGGCAATCAGCCTCTGTTTCGTGCCACAGTTACATCAGGTCACACTGAGAGCCACAATTTGAACAGCTGCTGTTTAGACAAGTCCCGTTTACCTTGAGGGGCGCCATAGTTCACTTGGTCAAAACCAAGGATTGTTGACCCTTGTCAGTTGACACTTAATTTAACACGTTGCAATTCACAATTTTAGTGCTAAACGTGCTGCAATTTTTGAATAAACTAATTTTGCTGATTGTTTGTGGAAACGTTGACGCTTGGCCAAACGAAACATGAGTAAAGACAACAAACTGCAAGGCTGATATTTTGAGACACCAAACATGACAAGAACCGATAAAGTAGGATCACAACTGTGGACAGCTGTTTCGTCCTTGTTGGGACTCATCAGCACTGTGTAAGCCAGTCCAAGAGCCAACGCGCGTAAATTGCATAGTGACCCGTTCACTATATCAAGTCTTGCACTTTGAACCCACTTGCTTCCTGAAACACGCGTTGCCACAGCATGTGTTTCGTGGCGCAAGGAGACAAAATATCATGATTGGTGTCTCAAAAAGCAAAAAATAACTGTGGCATTATAGTTCCTTAGAGTATTTTAGTCTAGTTTTAAACACGATTCCTAGGAAGACCATGTAAAGTGATATGATCTCGTGGATAAATAAAGATTGATGATGATGATGATGATGGCTGGACATGGCCAACCTAAACATTTGAACGCATAGCCAGCACCAAGCTTTAAAAACGCAGCGTATCGGATCTGAAAAGACCTACGGGCCGAAAATACATAAATGACGAACAAGAAACTGCAAGGTGTTTACCAGATAAACATTTATTCTATTTTCACATCTTTACAGCTCCGTACCGCACGCACCGAAGATTAGAATAAAAGTTATTTGAACAAACGAAAAATACAAGGCTAAGTTATAAACTAATATATGCAAAAAACGTACGATTGCAAGTCTAAGACAAAAGGATGACGTAATGCAGAAAGAGCTAGAAAATTATTGCGTCTAAAACAAAAGGATTACATAATGCCGAAAGAACTAGAAAATTATGTTCAAAAAACACTAATGAATGCAATTGTCTCCTGTTCACAAGGGACCATATAATAAATGAGGGACGCATATGAGGAACGCATACGATAAACGCTACAATTCTACGTTGGCAGCGTTTATCGTATGCGGTCCCTTGCAGTTTCTCGAAAATGAACTCGAACCCAGGGCCCGTTTTCTCGGCTTGGCGGTCAGTCGTTATCTCGGCGGAGCGACCTTGTGTTGGCCCGGGTAACGAAATAAAAGATAACTTTTCTTTGGATTGGCGCTTGGCGAAGCAATAAAACTACAGAGGTCCCTAATACCAGGAACCCTGGATACTTGCATTTCCCTTTTTTAAAAGTAATTTACGAGGCGTTGCATCATTGTTTTCTAGTCTTTCTATTTTTGGCTGATCAGATCTTTTACAGATCCTACGTAAACCGGCAGCATTTTCGTTTGCGGTCCTTTGCATGTCTTTGTTTAGACTGTTCATATAAAATATCGCTTGCTAAGGGAGAAACTCAACTTTATAATGAGGCGATCCTGTAAGATTTTCAACATAATGCCGGTGTTAAGGTGGTTTACTTGAGTTTTGACGGGGTTATGAGAGTTATTGTAATTAGTTTTCTAATTTATACTCTTTGCTGTTTTCGACCACTGAACGAAACAAATGTTAATGAATAAAACAGAGCTGAAAGGAAAAAACTGTTTGCTTAGTTTGAAGTTGAGCAAACTACGAAATTGTTGAAAACTACCTATTTCAAAAAATCTAAAGATGCGATCAGAGCGAATATCTTGTCGCTGAAATTTTGGTAGAGATTTAGGTACGCTCATGAAAACTGCTATATAATGCCCATTCTCTTTGCTGTGCACTGGCCATTCACTGTTTTGGCTATTTGGTCCTATTTGTTGACGTTCGTATTCCTCTGCTGTCATATGCGAGAAAGGATCTTGGGAAAATTTAGAAAAGAGGTTAAAATTGGGCTCTGTAGATCTTGGAATCGGGGGGGGGGGGTGTACTCCCTTATAAGGGCTTAATGGGGACGTGCGGCCAGCCAGGGTATGTTTTTCGGGATTTTTGTCTTAAACAGGGTATCGAATTTATCATTTTTTATCTTATTCAGGGTATCGATTTATCAATTTTTGTCTTAAATGGGATATCTTTTCTTGGATGATAAACAGCAAAATTTTCACAAGCTCTAGTAAATTAATATTGACTTCCATCCAGACTGACTTTGGCATTGATACCAGGCACATTAAATTTCCATTGATTACACAACAAGAAAGCCACGCAATTTGCAACCGCAACTTTTAATCTACGTCTTAAACACGTATCAAAAATCGGAATTCTGTCTTAAAAATCGGTGATGTTTGTCTTAAACAGGGTATGAGGGGCCGGGCCGAGTACCCCCCCCCCCCCTCCTCGGGCTTGGAATGTACCTCGCGTGACTGCGTGGTTTTAAGCTTTATGTTATTTCAATAGAGCCTTTGTAAGTCTGCCAGGCTATCTGATTACAACAATCTTTTCCCTTGGACGTAACCATAGAAGTCATAGAGGCCATTACAGCTAAAGCATGGAAGCGAGAAACATTCTACGAACTGCAAAGAGAGGAGGAAGACAGACTATCAATTTGACGATCTGCTCATCATGACTGGAGGTTTTGGCCGTTATCAGATGGCTCTTTACGCTTTCATATGCTTGGTTTCCATTCCTACGGGCTTTCAGCTCTCTCTTCCAGTTTTCTATGCCGTATCTCCCCCATTTACATGCGCGATGTCAGAGGTTGGTAATGGCACTTGCCCTGTGGGAGAATGTTGCTCGGGCTGCGGGAAATATGAATTTAAAGGAAAATTTACTAGTGCTGTGTCTGAGGTAAGGTGCGTCTACAGGAATTAAGCCGAGTACTGCTTATTCCGAGTATTGATCTGTTTACAGGGCAGGCAGTAACGCTCTTACACTGTTTTTGTGGTTAATGTCGCATGCTAGTTTTAACTGTCTGAACTTGTTACTGTTTACACGTGTCAAGCGAACTTGCACATGTTGTGTCAAGAGGTTTTGCTCCTTTGATGACTTAGAATGTATAAATTCATAACATCAAGAACTAAGTACTGTGGAATTGTTAGTTGTTATTTGAGAGGTGGGTTCCATCCAAAAAATTACTGTAGGCAGTAAGGTTTGGGTGAAAAACATGCTGCAAAGCAGCTGGGCAAGACGCTCACTGCGTATCGCTTGTACAGTTGCTGATGATTTTCCCACTCTTAATCACTGTTAGTTGGGAGGTATGACAATCTCGGATATTCCCCAGTTTTAGCTGGAGAATATTGGGTCACATGACATGTTAAGACCAATCATTCGCAAGCAAAAATATTTGACGGATTATAACTGTATTTATACATACAATGCCATAGAAAAAACAGCCAATCAGAATGCAGGAAGTCTGTTGTATATTCGTCAGTATTCCACTAAACCTTCCCATCGATCAGTGCAATTTAACTGTATCACACCCAACATTCCTATCCGACTGCTGTATTTTCTATGGCATGGTATAAAATAGTTATGCCACCCTTCTCTTGGTATAACTGTGGAATATCCCACTTGTCACTTATATTCTCTTGGTATGCACACTCACCTAAAGTATAACACTCAAAAGTGTTGCATAACTAGTAGGCCTTCTATCTCTACTGTATTGTATTTGTTTTTAGAAAACAGTCCTAAGAAAGCACGTGCACTGATTGGTTAAAAATCGTGTTTGTATAACTCGATGGAGACACAGAACTAGCGCGCGCTGTTGACGTAGTGATGGCGCGAGCAAAGAGAATTTACGTTTTGATATCCAAAGTTAACAAGTTGTTTTCCTTTTTCTCGTCGTGGTGTTTTCTAAAAGAAATAGAAAACATGTACTTCGTGTTTCTATCGAGTTAAACAAACACGAGTGAAAGTTTGGGAGAACTCGAAAAAGCTGTGGAAACACTCGCCTGTGGCTCGTGTTCCCACAGCATTTCTCGTTCTCCCAAACTTCCACTCGTGTTTGTATAACTCGATAGAAACACGGTACATGTTTTCTATTTCTTAAATAATATAGCAATAGAAAATATGTTTTCATCTTTCTCTTCTTGGACTTATTTCATGAAGTATGCAACTGTAACACAATTGTCTTAATTAAAAACTTAAAAACCCAGTGGAGCCAAAAAAGAAATTACCATTTTACAACAGCAGGAGCTTCCTGACTACAGGCAGAAGTGATGTTTTGTCGCGCAATAATGTGGCAATTATTATGCACACAGAAATCCACGGCTTTAAAATGTTCAATATTTTGCACTTTCTTGGTTTTATCTCATATAAAAAATTAATTTGAAAAAGGTTACTTCAAGTTTCTTTCATATTTCAACCTCATGTTTGGAATATAGTTGTATTGTGTCATTTTTGTATTTATAAATTTAGAAAATTAATATATCTCTTCAAAAAAGGGAGTATACATATTTCCATTAAAGTAAGGGATAGTGTTGACTGAAGTAATTCTGTAGTTTTATGGTGGATAAGCCAGTTTCTCACTGATGACCTTAAATGCTAACACTCTTGCAAATAAATTTACTTCTCTTGATTACAGTAGCACCTAAAGGAGCCCTGTCATGGGAGTTTTTCTGTTTTCAGCTTCCCAAAATGCTCAAATGGACTAGAAGAAACATATCAAACGAATGATAGCTCAGAGAGCAAACCATAATGAATATCTGGCAATATTTTGAAGGATTGGCTCTAGAATTTGAAAAAACTGGCTAGTTTTTTCAAATTTCAATCCATTTCCATCCTTTCCATGCTAAGTGCTAGGAGGTAATAAACGATTTCGGTGTAGTGATTAAGTCCTAGATAACAAAACTGCATCATTATTTTTGTGTTTCCCTTGATGCAGGAACATATCTCGGCATTGTAAAATGACGTTAAAATACTGTGACAGTGCCCCTTTAACGAAAAAAACTACAGTTAGCAGACACAGTGGTAGTTGTATCAGTGATATCAAATATTGTAGGACCTGGATTTTCCTCCACATCATTTGCTTGTTTTTATAGAAGCAATGGATGTAAACATTGTAGCATATCATTTGTGTAAACCAAACCATCACCTCATTCCACAACTTGTACTATCCAAAAACGTCTTTTACTGTTGGCAAGTAAAACACATGTAAGTAAAACATATTCCAAAATCGGTCTCGCACACGTGAAAAAGCATCCTTGGCTTTGGCAAAATTGTTGTGACAGCCGATCCTTGATCGGTATTGTCCGATCGTTGCTCCTACGTTAGCAGCTAATACCAAACAACAGTAGTGCAAGACTCTTATTGAGTGCGAGTATTTTTGAGAGTACAATAAGTCTTCCAGTTTGAGGTGTCCACCACACCGATAGTTCAAGCACATGTAAATACTGGTTTGTGAGACCTTGTGACTCGTCAGATACTCCTGAGATAAGCTTGTAAGATATGTGGTGCAACTCGCACCGGATTTCAAGCCATTGAATGTGGGCTTGGGAAAGCGTCTTTGCTTCAGTGCAATCCGCACTAAACACAAGGCGAGTCTAGATATGTTGCCTTTCCTCGCCGAGGAAACTCCGCTCAGCGACACCTGAATGAAATAACGAAGAACAAATAAGGCATAGCAGTGCAGTTAATTTTCGAAATGAAAGAAAGAAAACCAATCATAAACAGCTCGACAGAGCAATTTTGAAATAGAGCATAACTTACCTTGAACTAATACTACTAATTTGCAACGGAAATTTCTTCAAAATTTTTCCAACACAGGGAAAACGGCTGCAATTCAATACACTGAGACAACAACACGCTAGGTTAATAATTCGGAACAATCGAATCAAATCGAATTTTTGATTTCTGAAAGCTCAGTGGTTTTGGGGGTCTTATGCTCTGCATACAGACCCCTAAGTCAGAGGCGTTCTTGTCGGTCAGTCAGTCACTTTGAGGACGAGAAGACACGTGACAGATCTCCGAGAGTATAAATAGTCTGGGTACAGTCTGGGTACTAGTTGTTTTCAAGTTTTTCGTCGACCATTGCTTCTAGCGTGTGGAATCCGGTCATCTCGCCACCAGGGAGTTTCGCCACCAGCCAACTCGCCACCAAGAAACCACCTCGCCAGCAACCAACTCGCCACCAAGCGATTTTGTTCGATTGCCGAACTCAATCCATGAATTGAGTTCGATTGACTATGCCGGGTATATAAAATATCTGGTTTCCGCTCAGCTTACAACAAAACGCAAGGCGTGCAAGAGTTATTTTTTTTTGTGAACTGAAAGGTTTCAGAGATAGCAGAATTCTGAATCGATGATCATCTTTTTTTCTAACAGGCAATTTGATTCGTTCTTTGTTACAACCCACACTGTGATTTGTGTGACATGCGCACATGCATAACTCCCCATCACTCACCGATCTCATAGCCCTTTCAAACCCCAAGAGGAATTTTTGCTCAAAATACTCAAGCCGTTAAGAGAACTTTTCGCATTTTATACGAGTCGTAAGTTTACCCTTTTTACAAAACAACACTACTTCACCGAAAATAGAAAGAAAGAGAAAAAACTTTCTGATACATCGAAAGTCTGATTTTGCACTTTAACTTGACGCCACGCAGTCTTCAAAAAATATCGAACTGAAATGAATGTCATCAAATAAAGCTATAAACTGCTACTGCAGAGACGTAAAAACAGTTTAGAAATGAAAGCTTCTTTTTTGTTTAATATCCTGGAAACGAAAGCCGACAATTTGTAAGCTACCATTGAAGTTATTCCTATAGCAAAAAATAGAAGTGTCAAGTTACCATTTATAACTAAAAATAGCAAACATCTCGTGCGAACGATTTTCTCCGACACGAAAAACAAAAGTGTCAAGTTACCATTTGTAACTAAAAATAGCAAGCATCTCGTGCGAACAGGTGCTGACGATTGGTTAGCTTTAATTGAATTTACTCCCTTGTGAAAAACAAAAGTGTCAAATTACTGTTTGTAACTAAAAAATAAAAATAACTGTCTATATTTGCATGCAACAAGATCAAAACAATCGTTACCTGTACCTATTGTAAACGTTCGAACTCTTTCGAATCAAAACAGTCTTGTCTCCCCTAAAACATTTCCTAAGAACTAGAAGCAACGATGCGTGACGTCTAATCGAATTTACTCAAAAAACAAAAATATCAAGTTACCTTTGTAACTAAAAATAACATCTCGGTCATTTGCATACAACTAGCTCACGCAATGTTTCAAACCTCAAGGCTCATCTCTTCCATAACTAAAATCCTCAACCTAACCCACCGAATTGCCGAGATAAACCCAATATATGAATACTTTCTCCTCTTTATAGAAGGATAAATATGGCCGTTCTGAACTGTATCGGGATCAAATCTTCTCATATACCATTTATCTTTAAAACAAGAAATTTGATTGGCTGTTTATAGTAGACCCGATCTGATTGGTGTGACATACATACATCTCTCACTCACTCATTCACTCACTCACTGATCCATTGACCCGTCCACAACATACTTGACGCGCCGACTAAGAGGTATTTTTTAAAAAAAAAAATAACTCAACTAGGAATAATCGTAGACTAACGAGTGCGTTCGATATGTCTTATACGTCAACATCGCGTGACGTACGCCTGACACTTCCTCCGGAGTACCCGGAGTACCCGGAGAAAAACCTCAACTAGTACTTGTGAAATCCCAACTCTATTCTACACCTGACGCCTGCAAAAGATACCCCTTTTGGGCATTGCCTCCCCGATCGACGGGTGCCTAGTACATTGTGAAAGAAAATAAAAGGTGTACGATTAAGTGTTCTGCATGAAATTATTTTGCAGTGGGATTTGATATGTGATCGGCGTCACTTACGAGCCATGACCAGGGCTGTATTCATGGTGGGTTTGTTTGTAGGAGCCCTTGTATTTGGCAGCATCTCTGATCATTTTGGAAGAAAACTTTCTTTTTTCCTGAGTTTTGGACTACAGGTAAGTACATTATTCTCTGCTATATATACTGCCATAAAGATTGCTTTACCGTTCATTTGCATGGTTAATGTATGAGAATGGTCCAAGAAAAGATTTGGTAGATTTTCTAGTGCTGTCAGTTGTGCTTCGTGTAGAGATGAAGTAGACACTGCGGGTGTCCAAATCAGTACTTTCTACTTTTCCATGAGTCTAGAAGAGGATTGAATACACCCATGTAACCTGCGATCAGGCGTCCTTTTTCTTCGCGGCTGGAAGGAAAAAAAGAAAAAGAAAGGACGCCTGATCGCAGGTTAACACCCATGTTACTCAGTCTCCTGAGTGATAGTAAGCATTCCACTGACCTAGAAATAAAAGGATAAAAAGGGAAATTTCATGCTGTTATTCCTGGACAGTCCTTAAGCGATAAGGCTTAATAAATACTTCCCTTCTAATCTAATGAATACATCCCGTCGGGACTTTTCGTATGTATTAGCTCCAGAATTACTACGGTTATCCAAGTAGTAAAGGTGCGATCAAATTAACGATAACTTATCGGCTTCTCTTCTTATCAAATCTCAAGACAAATTCAACTGTCTACTGTCGACAGTTTTATGAGCAGGAAAATGAGATAATTCTACAAATGTAGACTCTAATGTTCAAGGGAAATTTAGCGTAAGCTCCTAGTCCTATCTCAAAGTCAATATAATCCCTAAATGACACCAAATATCGCACACATAGAACAACCTTAATGACTCTAATAACGACAAAGACATTGTCTTCGAATGCGAACTTTAAACCATAAAGAAACTGTCCGCTAAATGACACGACGACTGTCACTGCCGCCCCTCTCACATGGGAGTACCTCGTGGGACAGCTCGCACAATAACCGATGTTGTATTCCGTTTCAGGCCACTTGCGGTGTCGTGTCAGCTGTAGCCGACTGCCTGTCGCTGTTCTCTTTATTTCGATTTTTGGCCGGTGCTGGAACAATTGGTTGTATCTTGGTTCGATTTGTGTACTGTATAGAGATGGTGGTAACTGCTCATCGATCATTGGTGGGAATCGTAAATATGATGTTCCTCGCAGTTGGATCCTCTTTATTGTGTTTATTGGCTTACTTGATTCCAAACTGGCGTCATCTCATAATGGCCGCGTCCTTACCAGGTTTCCTACCTCTGCTGGCTTGGTGGTAAGTTTGAATTTTTAATGTGTGGATCTTGGCAGGCGCGGATAATTGACTTATCGTGTAAGCCAACATATAATGTCTCGAGAATAGTTCAGAATGTATTTCAGCCTAGTACTAAGCCATCTCGACCCTTACTGGCTTATTTTGTAACCATTGTGACGTCAAGGGTAAAACTTTTGATTCACTTTTACAACGGGTGTCTCTTTCCCCTTGGATTAGTTTCTAGTATCTTTCATCGCTGTGCCCCCAGAGCATTGTTTAAATTAGGTCAATGATAAAATAGATCTTTCTCAGGTGGATTCCAAGAACTCCTCGTTGGCTCATTGCCAAAAATCACCTGGATGAAGCTCACGAGGTTCTCATGAAATACGCCGTCGGAAATCGCGTCCAAGTGGACCCCACTCACCTAAAACACGTGATCCAAGAAGTGAAAAAGAGTGCTACAAGAAAGGAAACGGAAGCCAAAAGCGTGGAATCCTTGATATTATCAAGACTCCAAAACTACGGAAAAGAAGTCTGATCATGTTTTTCAACTGGTATGTAAGACGGAATGATACTGTATTAAGCTGTGGAGCTCGCATACGAGCATGACAAAAATTGATTGTAAGCAACCCTTTGAGGAACTGGAATGATGAGGAAACTCGTCAGGCATGCTCCCAGACGACTTACCTCAGTCCCAAAGCTATGTTTATAAGCTCGAGACTGCTTTATGATCAAATGAATCTGGCGCAAACATTGTCTTTAATACACAAGAGATTTGCTAACTATACGGTAATACCTCTTATCCGGTCTCGATCCGGTGCGATGTTTTAAGCCGCAGGTCAAGACATAGAGCCCTTTCAGCTTCAAATAGACGAGCTCCATATAAACGCTAGGCTTGGTGTGTAGGTTTGTTTTGAGGTCGATTTTCACATACACGGGTCTGATCGCTGATGGATCTGTTTCAAAAGGTGTCGTGTATTTGCACGTGATTATTTGCGGAAACAACTGATTTGTTACTCTCATCATGTGGACATGTCAGCAGGCGCTCATTAACAACCATCAGTAAACAAACCTTGTCCAGTCCTGTCTGAGCGGATCCATTTTGGACTGTTTCATAAGTTTCAACCTAGAAATAATTTCACATTTATTATTCAGATCTCGTAGTAAGGGAAAAATAAGCTTCTTGTTTTAGTATTAAATCACAAAGGTTGCAGACCCGTCATATCGGGCACTTGGGAACTAGAGCAGACATTTTCCTGTTATTCTAGTACTTTTTCCCACACTCCAAAACACTGATTTCGTGTGATAGATTTCCTTTTTTTTCTTCCTTGCTCATTTCTAGGAATGTAAACACCATTATGTTTTATAGAATTAATTATAATGTTCACAATCTGGCTGGAAACGTGTACCTCAACTACTTTTTATTGGTCATCGTCACCTTCCCTTCCTCCGCTATTTGCTGTTATTTCCTTAAAAGGTAAAAAAAATCATGTTTAACTATCTTTCTTTCCATTCTCGACCATTTGGAATGCTGTCTGGATTCTGATTTTGTATGTTACACATCAACTACCGTGTATTACACTGTGATTAATCATAAACACTCTGGAGATTTGAGAACACTCGAGAACTCTTGTTTTCTACATTTCTCTCGAGTTTTTAAATGCCCGTTGTCTTTTATCACATTGTAATACACGGCTTAAGCTTCTTTATTTGTTAAATAAAGTATAAGGAATATCTATTCAATAAATTGGATTAGTAGAATTCTACTAGTACACTAATGCAAAATGCTGTAATCTGATTGGCTGAGCTATTGCACACTATCAGCCATTAGTGTGCAGTAGCTGGAACTAGTCTACGAAATGGCGACGTTTTATCGTTTTGCCAAAGTTTTGGAGAAAAATTTTGCTGAAAATGGATAATTAAATTTCTGAGAAGACTTAACGAAGGACATTTACGGTTTCTTAACTTTAGAAAAGTTGAAACTATTGAAAAAAATGATGCGCTCCCGTATACAACTTAAATTTTAAATGCCGAATTAATCCGAGCGATATTTTTAAGGCACAAAGTTTAATAACTCGTCGAGAAATAATTGGAAACCGTTATTTAAAGTAAATCTTAGTAAGAATTCTACTAAAACAATTAATTATTCGCTCTCGATTTCTATGAGGCGATAGTTGATTCGGCCTTCGGCCTCATCAACTATCACCTCATAGAAATCTCGGGCTCATAATCTAATTGTTAAATAGACATCTTGATACAAGAAAGATGAAGTGAAACTGACAGCACCGTATTCACTAGCACTACCTATTTTTAAGGGTAGCTAGTGATTAAGTCAGATCACTGAAGCTACTTAAAACTACAAATAAACATATCAAGATTACTCATCTTCCTGTAATTGCTGGGTAAACTTTTCTTGCTACTATGTGACTGGAGCTACACTTAAGCGTCAATAAGTGTCAGCCTTGTTATATTTCCAAGTAGAATTTTCCAAGAAATATTTCAACAAAACATTTCATTGATGCATTATCTCTCTTTAACGAAAATGACAAAAGCTCTGATATTAATCAATTTTCTAGGATTCAGATATTTTACCCAGTTACTCATACTCCAGCACATTTTATATATATCTCAAGGGCTATTGCTAGAAATCATTATTTCAAGAATTTATACGCAATGTTTGATTAGGTTTGGTCGCCGTTTGAGCTATTCTGTGGTCATTCTCTTTGGAGGAGTATGTTGTTTCTTGGCTCTTGCAGTCCCAACCACTAAAGGTTTGATCAAATACATTTTTTTTCATTGCTACATTTAAAATGTCGAAACATGTGCCATTCTGAAGATAGCCCCCAAATCTGAGATACAGCCGAGTCTATGAACTTGAGATTCATCATTTATAGTGTCACGTATAACTTCTCCCAATTACGAACCTGCTATCTGAAAACTTCTTAGTTGCTAAGTATTCTTAGAGACGACTGCACAACGTGTCTTGTGAATGATGTCGTTATGTTTAGCTTTTTAGTCCGGTGAGACTTGCTCTCACCTTATCCTTTTCAGTGATTTTCTGCATTTGGCTCGACCCTTTAACAGGCGCCCCCCCCCCCCCCCCCCCATAAAAATAAGTCCCCTAAAAGACCTCAAGACTTTCTGTCAGAATTTTATTTTTATGGCGACTTCCTAGATGTTCCATTAACATGATTAACGATTCTTATGTGAGGTGATAGTCGTTGGCCATGGGGCATTTCAGACTTACTAAAGTATGGCTGCAAAATTCTTATCTTGATCATTTAGAATTTCATCACCCTGGCTTAAAACGTTGCACAAAATATGTTCCAAGGGGAGCAAATGTTGTTTATCTTGCACTATTAGTGGGTTCATGCATGCCACTTAATATAAATAACTTCTGTATCTTTAGATTACCAAGTTGCTGTGGTCACACTTGTGATGATTGCAAAATCTTGTGCTGTCGGCTCCTTCTCTATCATTTACTTGTACACTGCTGAGCTTTATCCCACTGTGATAAGGTAAGATAATACTGAGTCTTAATTTAAGCACTGGCACTTTTCATTTTCGCCGTCGCCGTCGCCGTCGCCGTCGCCGTCGTCATCGTCATCGTCATCGTCATCGTCATCATCATCATCATCATCATCATTACCGTTACCATCACCACCACCATCTCCATAAGGCGCGCACAGGAGACGAGTACAAGACAGGTGCATTGTTTCTACAGCAATGGAGATGATATTTCCCATTAGAATTCCTCCTGAAAGCATCGCCTCTCGTGCACCAATCAGTTCTATTGTTTATGAACCAGTAGGATTCAAGTAGATCACTTGTGAGAGTGTCTAGAAAAAATCCTTCAGTTCGAATAATAAAATTGAATACTAATACTAAATTGGACATTTCGGATGCCAATCGGTTCACATCTTCCATGAAATTTAGGCATCAATAATTCTACTTGCATTCTGCATTCTACTGAAATGATAACCTGTGATTGTTGAACTACAAGCAAGAAAAAAACTATATGCTCATGTTACAGCCTGCGCATGTGCTGAGCCGTGACGCTGTATCGTTATAAACTGTTTTTGTTGTTTTAGAAACAATGGCGTCGGAGCCTGTTCCACTGTAGCGAGGATTGGTGGAATCATAACACCTTATATTGTGTTGCTGGTTTGTTACCAACGTATTTTGCTTATTTTTTTTAATTTGATGAATGCTGATCTGTAACGTGCGCGACCTTTTTGTCATATATCATAAATTTGCATTTATTTTTGTAATTAGCTGAAGTTAATTATACTCGTGTCTTGCCAGACATAAGGGACGGACCATTACAAAAGTGATGGGGGGGGGGGGGGGGGGAGGGGAATTTTCAGCTTGCACGATTTTTTTTTTTTCGCTCACGGCTTGTGCAGGAATATTTTTTTTTAGGTGAAACCCTCTGCACGAATTTTTTTTCAGACAAATATTGCTTTTTGAAAAGGTCATAGACAGGCCAATACAGACTCCCCTATGTGGTTAAAGCCTCTAAAGTTTTGTTCTGGCGAGTATGTCTTTGAGCGATTTACCTTTTCTGAAAAGTTAATAGACAGGCCAACACAAACTCTCCTATGTGGTTTTACGATAGCGACACGTAAACCTTAACAGTTTTGCTCAGACGAGTATGTCCAAGAGCGAAGATGAAAACCACACTTTGTGGTTCTTAAGTAGTAGATAAAATATGAGCGGGAGATCTGTATGGGCGTTTACAATGGCGAGCCGATAGGCGAGCCATTGTAAACGTTCATACAGATCTCACGCGAATATTTTATCCTACTTGGGACATGAATACATTAAATTGAATGCAAAGTATTGTTATGGGATTCGTTCATTGGACATGCATGCCAGAATGCCATACACATCGGATGCAAATATTTTCACCTACTTGCGAAAGGAAAACAATAAATTGAATGCAAAGTATTGTTTTGTGACATGGATGCCAAAATGCTGTACGTCCCACAGGAGACAGTGCATGAGACAATAATAGAAATATTCTAAATTTTCAGTCACTGCCAAATCGCCAGTATGGCAACAGTTCGTTTTCGTCCGCCGAAAACTGAAAAGGAAGAAATTTTGTTATTGTCTGAAACCGTACCTAAAAACACTAAGTACAATACAAAATGGGCGGTGAACGTTTTTACTGCCTGGCAGAATACGAGAATGAATAAAAAAGCGCAGTTGGAAACATCTGGAGGCAACGGACTTGAGTCGACCAATGTCGAGGACTTGTCAGTCCCACTCGAGCACATGTCCGCCGACAGTTTAAACTTCTGGCTCTGCAAATTCATTTGTGAAGTTGCGAAGCAAACCGGGGAACGCTACCCTCCTAAGACGCTGTACCTACTTGTTTGCGGCATTAATCGCCATTTGGGAAACGTACAAGGAGAAAAGGCGTTTAACATAACGGAGAAAAGTGACAGGAGGTAAAACGACATTCTTTGAAGCAATATTTCATCGCATTAAATTCTATGATGAAAATATGTCCATTTTGTTATTCATTTTAATCAGTAGAGATCTGTATCAAAAGTTTATGAATACTAATTAGCTGAGCAGGAGTTTGTATCAAAAGTTAATTCTACTGTTTAATAATTCATCAACCCCAGCCTTTCCCTGCTACCTATTCAATCCCTCCCCGAGCTTTCAGACAGTTGATTTGTATTGGGGTTTACAGTTGTGTACATGTGATCTGAATATTGTGCTGGGATTGGTTTGCACGCTCATGAATAATTAATGAATTTTACAATGCTTGTTAAAAGTACCAGTGGCAGTGTTGCTGCTTATATTGTTGACTAGTTTATGTTGATAAAAGTTAAAGTTTTAACGCTACCACTACATGTAAATGCACTTTTTCATTTTATTATAGAATCATTATTCAAGGCGATAAGACCAATACTCTAATTTTATTGTGGGCAGAAATAATCTTATAGCATGTTTACAAAGATACCAAATTCTAATATTTCAGTATAATTTTTTATATGTTGAAAAGTTAAATATCGAAACTGTTTATGGTATACACAGGGTACACTGTATGTTGCAGGTAGACTCGCTGCCAATGAAAACCATACTTTGCAGTTCTTAATTTTTGTTAAAAGTACCGATGGCAGTGTTAATGTTGCTGTTTATGTGGTTGACAGTTTTAAAGTTTTAACACTTACTACTACGTGTGAATGCACTTTTTTATTGTATTATAGAATTCTTATTCAAGGCACGGGCTCCTGTTCAAGGGGATAAGACTCATCCTCTAATTTTTATTCAGAGCATAACAAATTTTATAGCATCTAATATTTACAAAGATACCAAATTCTAACATTAATTTATTACAAATTTTATTTTATTATTTTTATTATAATACAGTATACAGTGTCTGTTGTAGCATAACGAGCCAGACGTTCTTAGCAACCAAAAAACAGACCTTGGATCCCGTGGACATGAAGAACTTCTACATCTCCACGGGATACCAGTGGCTTGTAACATTCCAGTGGAATCATATCCCTGGCAGTGACCGTTTTGTGTTCCACAAAACGCGTCATGTGTACAGACACTTTGAAATTCAGTTCGGGGAGTTATGTTATGCAGTCAGAAATTCTCAAAATTATTGCAACGAGATTTTCAAAAACCTCTCAAGAGGTTACGTTATCGATTACTATGCGCTATAGAAATCACGAG
>JAHPZR010030439.1:27500-42370 GCA_019787425.1 Platygyra sinensis | reverse complement strand
GAAATTCTCGTTATTCCGCACTTGCCTAGAAACACCAATCCAGAGATCTATCCTGACAGGTTTGCATCAGCGTGGTTGGAATGCCAAGACAGGCAACTTATAATGCAAAGCAAACCGTCCAGCCGAACCATACGGCAAGTAGATTGGTCAGTAATGAAAAGTAATGCAAGCCGCAAGAGATTAGCAGTCGATTTTTGTAGTTTCATTCTGTAGTAAAGGTTATTATTTATATTTATTTCATTCTCTGTTGGTTGTGGTTTTAACACTTTTTTTGTAAGTGTGCAGCCCTCAAAACATTTTTGTTTTTCCCGTGAGCGAACGACCGAAAAGGGCTCTTCAAAACGATTTTATGTACTTCCTCAAGACTCTGTTTTACTCAGCGAGTCCCGTAGAAGATTGAAGAGCAACATCGGAATACTCCGAGAATTGACCCGACGAATAATGGTTCTGGAACTCCGCTCGCCGTTATTGGCCATGATAACATGTGATTCGACGTCCACCCAAAGTATTTTTCGAAATGGGGAAAAATGCGTGAGGTCGCGTGTGACGATAACCGCTGTAAATAGCGTTTCCTCTCAAATTTCGTGTGTGAGCTTTTTTTATGTGTTCTGTCAATTTTTGGCATCAAGCAGGATTCAACTCTGTTTAAGGAGGCATTGGTTCACGTGACCTCGTTAGTGCAAGAGGCTATCAGGTAGGCGAATAATTATACGAATTCTGCGCCTTTCATCGGCGCTGTCACGCAATACATGTTTTCCCGCCCTTGGCATCTGTTAAGTTTTCCCGCTCTTCCCTGTATTTACCATGTGTTATCCTGCGCTGTCACCGGTTACATGTTTTTTCCCGCGCTGGAAAACTGAATTATAGGTTTTTCCGAGCTTGGCACTGGGTTAATGTTTTCCTGTGCTTGACCTGATTACATGTTTTCCCGCCGCTTGGCACTGGTTCACATGTTTTTTCCTGCGCTTGACACTGATTACATGGTTTCCCGCGCTTTTGCACTGGTTACATGTTTTCCGCGCTTGACCTGATTACATGTTTTCCCGCGCTTGGGCAACTGGTGTACATGTTTTCCCGCGCATTGGACACTCGGTTACATGTTTTCCCGCGCTTGGCCACTGAATTAAAACATGTTTTCCCCGCGCTTGAGCACCCGGTTACATGCCATTTCCTGGCGCGATTGACAACTGATTACAGGTTTTTTTTCCGCGCTAGGCACTGGTTACATGTTTTCCCGCGCTTGGCACCCGTGATTACATGTGTTCCCTGCGCTGGCACCGGTTACATTGTTTCTCCTGCGCTGGACACCGAGTCTACTGTTTCCGCGCGTCTTGGCACTAGGTTACATGGTTTCCCGCGCTTGGCACTGCGTGACATGTTTTTCCCGCGACTTGGCACTGAGTAATTCCCAGCAGAATAGCCCAATTGATTACCGTGACTTCGTTGCATGTTTGCCCCGATGCTCGTACCAAGTCTGTGGCATGTTTCACCGACCATCAGGAACAGGTCACGCGCCTTGCCTCGAGTTTAATTCTGATTGGATCAATACGTGCGTAGAGTTCGATGTGATTGGTCCGATGTGGTTCCTTGGGCTGGGGTTTAACAAACATAACAAAAACCCGCCTCAATCCTAATCACTATTTGAACACGTACTTCTTCTTAGCTGCCAGGCAGGATGTTAGATGTTGGCGCCCAGTTAGACACTTCTAATGGCCATTACACCCTGTATCCAGTCTTCACGGCGGTCGACGAAGGAGTTGGTCGCCGTCACTTGGGAATACCCTGACAGAGACAGATTAGCAAAGGAATAAAGTACTAGAGAAAACCTTTGGGTATAAAGCCGCGCCTCCAGTAACCTTCAAGAGTTTAAATACAACAACCACCTTGCCAACCGGTTACCTTCAAATTGAGCCGGAAGGAATAAATGTAAAGGAGACTCTTTGTCTATTTTATGTTGTCGCAAAGCTTCAGTGAGAAGCTGTTCTCCACAAAGGTACAGGTTGACTTTACACGGAAGACAGCGCTGAAGAAACGTCATTCACCTCCCTGAAAGTCAAAACATGGTTGAAAATCCATGGGAGTACGTCTCCTAGAAGTACTGCACTGGACACACTTTTTTCATTTCCATTCTCTAAAAACTGCCATCCTCTTCCGGAAACCATGTACTTTAGCAACCTTAGAAAATACAGAAAACCGTGTTTTGATACAACAATTTCTGACGTTAAGATTTCGGACAAATAAATTTTCGGACATTTGTTACTGAGCCATAGTTCGGACAACTTTTGGTCAAAAATATCTAACAACTGCCACAGACTGACGACAGCAATCCGTGCAAACTGTAGTTTCATTGCACCCTCAAGGGTTTTTATACATCGCAAACAAAATGGACAAAAAATTATATCAAGAGCCGTTATGTAATCGCCGGCTGTGTCTCAACTAAAATATCGTTCCATAAAGGAAAACAACGGCTTTGAAGGCTATTTGAATGTGTTTTATACTGTACTGGTAAATATATTCATGACGCTTAAAAGTTCAGACGCATCAAAAATTTCGCACGGTTATTTATGGCCCACTTGTGTTGTACCGAAATAAAAATCGTGAGAAATCTTTTGAGAATCAAAACATCCAGTCTTATTCCATGTTACATTACCCATCACTTAAGCAATAACGACATAAAAATCTTTTAAAATTATCTATCGTCGAACATACCTTCATGAAGCTCTTCTGTACAGAACCCAGAATGATTCAACAGATCGGTTGTTCAGGCTGTTGTTGGAAGGCGACCTATTTACGCCGCCACGTCTAAATGTGTTTTAGCGCCTAGAATCGAACTCCGAAGCTCTCCTCAGTCTCCGGAGGACCATCCTTGGATGCTGTTTTTGCCCGAGGAGGCTTGGTGTTGAGCTCGCCATTGCACTTGAACTTGTGGTAGTTTCTACCACCAGTTAGCTGGTGTGATTGCATTGTCCGCGGATTAGGACTTACCATTAAGTACATAACAAGTAGGGCTTATAATTAAACGAGCTATCGGCAGATTGTATCAATAGCTTCCTGACATTATCTGCGATGATGAACAATTACTCACAAGCAGGAGCCTGCAAACTCCGTGATAATAAGCAAATGCAACGGCAGTTTTAGTCAGACCAGTCGTATTTATGATATTTTCCCCCGCGAAATAGGCACTTCCGTCTATACAGAGAGGCACGCTTCAGTAAGGATAAACAAGGAGCCTCACGTGAACATGTCCAACATTAGTCCGTGCTTTGTGCATTGCAACTGGTCACTGAGGTTCTGTGGGGATCTCGAAATTCGAGATAAAATTCAGACTAAAAAATAGATCGGTCTGTGGAAAACGCGTGACAGGAATATGGGGTAGTTGCAGGCTCCAAGTGATGGGCCCCTGCTACAAGTCCCAGAGGGAACAATCAAGGAGAGTCGCTTTTAATTGAGTCTGACCAAGTAATCATTCTACTAATCACAAGGACATACATAATCCAGGTAACGCACGCAAAACCAACAACCTTGGTCACAAGGGTTTGGAAAAGATTAATTCTATTCGCATTTGCCCCTCTACACTACTGAGCAATGTCGAGAAAAAAAACTTTCCAACTACACAAGTTTGCCTCCATACAATACAGTTATGATTTCAATGATTTCCATTTGTCCATTGTTTTTAGAAGTAAACACATTCCATGCTGGACAAAGCGGGGGCAAACTTGTGTCAGCGGGTCAATATTGGTTTTGTTTCAACTTCTTATTGGTTTTGAGAATTTTTAAGCTAATCGCCACTGAATGCGTATGAATGCAAAACCATAGCAATGCGACAATTGCTTTTGCCACTATAAGTCAAAACCGCTCTAACTAATGTTGAAAGGACTTAGAAAGGTGAAATAATAAACTCTACAAGAGACAAGATTGGGACAGATTGGGGTGGATTGCGTGACCGAACTTTGACGGATTTACAGTGGAAGTTTATGGATTACGTTGGATCAGACTTAACGGCTTTAACGGACCTGTTGAATTACGTGGACAGACTCCAAACAAAGTAACCAAGGCCGGTAAAACCTCAGTTTTCACGAGCTTTCATTTTTTCACTGGAAAGTGAAGTTGGAGCGGCTTCCCGTATGTGAGATAGACCAATTTTGGATATATTAAAATTCAGCCAATAACAAAAAACAACAACGAGCAACAAAAATAGTACCTCCGGCAAAAGGCTCTGGGGAGGGGATAAATTCCAAACCAACTCTATACTTATGACCCAGAGCCTCGAACTGAGGTCTATTGTGTTAGGCTGGGTTTTAAAGGGAGGGCAGTGTCACGAGATGATGGCTGTTTTAGGTCAAATAGGCCATTGTACAGTTTTAGTAATGATGCTTAGTTACCTGGACCATGACAGGTTAACAGGCGGACAGGAAACACTTTGTTTAGTTACCTTCCGATAGATTATTAGTATTTGGAATTCCAGTTGATATGCGAAGTACACCTCTAAAGCTGTCTTATAAAGTTGGCCAAATAGCGTGACAATGCCCCTTAAAAATAGGATCAGGAAAATGTTCTACTTCGAAGTCCCATAGCATAGGTCGCATAAAAAAAGACGCATAGCCTTACCCTGAGAAGTAAAACTCAGACTGTGAACTGGCATTGGCCAACTTAAATGGACTGTTCTTGCCTGTGACGACCTGAATCCAGTTATTCTTCCGCGTCTAAATAAAACATTCTATCTCAGATAGCCTCACCGATTTTGAAAAATTTATCAAGCTAAAACTAAAGACAATCACTGTTATAGGCAGTGGACCTAATGCCCTTTGGTCTAAACCATTTCCTTCCTAACCACTTTATTACTAGTAATATTGGGAAAGGGCCTTGTCGGTTTTGGTCTGACGGAATCATTCGGGACAACCTCATGGAGGTTGTCCCACTCTTTGATCAATCGGACCGGTCGGTCCGAACTATGCCGCTAGCAATTTTGACATTTTTGCCCCATTTTCGGTAGAGGATGTTACTTACGTAGGGAATCCGAGAAAGGTTTTAAATAAATGATAGGAGTCATGCCTCTCGTTGGCCCCCCCCCCCCGTGTTTGATCAGAAAATGTCTTTCCATCATTTTCCTCTGATAGTCCCACTAGTCCTCTGATACGACCAGTCGGTCCTGGCATAATGAAAACACCCAATGTTTCACGTGACAACAGCAGGGCTAGTCAAACCTCAGTTATGCAAGGCGGTCCGCTTACACAGCACTAGCACCAGTTGCAAATCGTTTTTAAGTGGACCGCTTTCCAGCGAATTGGGCATTAATAATGGATAATGATAATAGTAATACTAATACTAATCTAATACTAATACTAATACTAATCCTAATACTAATTACTAATACTAATCAGCTAATACTAAAGACTTATACTAATACTAATACTAATACTAATACTTAATACTAATACTAATACTAAGACTAATACTCAATACTAAGACTAATACTAATAACGAATTAAAATAATATATAATAATAATAATAATAATCATAATAATAAATACTAATAAATCTACCTTTATTAGACGTTTTTGTTGTGTCAGTATTATAAAAAACAAATACAGACCTGAGTAATTTTACGAGTTGTGCCGTATTTTGGGCGAGCCCGTCGGGAGCGTCAAACTACAAACACCGAGTAAAAATTCTCAAGCGATACTTACACAACAGAAGGTCTAATAAGCCGATTTTATTATCCAAACACGTCAGATTGGTATGTATTCGTGTGAGCGAATTTCGTGGATATTATTATATTTACAGGGAACTGCGTGATAGAAAGTATGCGAAGCGGAACGGATTTGTGCGGCGGAAAAATCCAGCTGAACTGATTCGTCAACGGCAGGGAACAACTGTCTAACACCGGGCCCCTCTGGAGTACAAATACCACGGGATATTTGTACTCGTCCCCTAAGAGTTATTTGTACTTACTGCGAAGTTACAGGTGGATAAATAATAATGAAACTTGCTTAACGTGTCTTCATATTAACGATATACAAGCGACACTAAGTTCTAAGCAAGTACGTCGAGACTTATTCTCTCTTTTTTGCCGTACTCGAGGAATCGAGAGAACGCGCACCCTAATTTTGGTTTGTAGGCAGTGAAGAAATCGAGATTTTTTTGTCTGGCAATTGGCTGCCCCTCTAAGTTTTTTCAGGGGCTTTGGGCACTCATATAACAACGTGCAAGGAGAAATAGCAACGTGTGGCGTTGGCCCTCGTTGTCCTGTTCATTCGATTCCGTCATGCCTGTGAACATGTGCTCTTGTTCTGCCTGTGTGTTTGAACGTTTGTGTTGGTGTGTTGTTTTTCTTCTGTTGAGAAGCTGCTGTGAAAAGTAAGTTTGTATCTTATGTACCTTGAATAATTTACTTCCAGGTTGTACGGATGTTATTCAAAAGTCCTCTAAGTTGTATTCTTTGAAGTGTGAGGGAACTGTGCCAACTCTCGATAACTTGGCCTTGTAACTCGTTGGCCTTACGCAATGTATCAAACAGATTTAACGAGCTATGCAGCTTTTCGGCTATTGTACGAAACAAATTTACTGAGTTCTGTAGCTTGACGGCCACTGTGCCAAACAAATTTACCGAGTTGTGTAGCTCGACGGCCACTGATTTTGTTTACATTTTAATTGGACTTCATGTAAGACGTCTCGAAATCTAACATTTCCAAGCTACATTTCAAGTCCGCTTGGCCAGTTTACGAAGATTGCGCAACCATAAGTTTCCATTTCCTTTCCTTCAAAAACCCACTTTCTATTATCACACTACATATCCTGCAGAACGCACTTCCTAATCTTTGATTACTACTAGTTTTAAACATAGATAACTAATGCAAGTGAAGAATGATCATCGCAGTTAATTTTCCAATTTAAGCAACTGGAAAGAAGAAGCCTGAAAAAAATCAGGGCTTCAACGGGATTCGAACACATGACCTCCGCGCGATACCGGTGCGATGCTCTACACTGGGCTATGAAGCCACACATTGGGAGCGAGGTCAATTTATTGAGTTCATATCACCCGTGAGGGAATGACATGATGTGAAGTATATGAAATAATTCATATTTGAACTGCGGTTATTGATGCAAGTGAAGAATGATCATCGCAGTTAATCTTCACTTGCATCAATAACCGCAGTTCAAATATGAATTATTTCATATTCTTCACATCATAGATAAGTAATGTTCACTTCACTATTTTACGCTACATAAAGGAAGAGAAGCTAATAGCTGATTGACTGACCTTGTATTCTGCTCTTAAAGATGGCAGCAGCGAGGCTCCTAAGCCAAACCCTTTCAACACACAAGTGAAAGAGATCTTAGAAACTGAGGGGAGTGGGGACGGGCCATCGACACGATCCAACGGTGCAAATGGCTTCGAAATTGACGGCGACATAAGTTGTGCGAACTTTGAAAAATCCGACGGCACACCTGACAACCTGTGACCCATCAGACGGGACTGGGAACTAACCTCAAAACTTGCCATAGATCTAGGGAATTAAAGAGAGAAAAATAGTTGAGTTGTTTGGGCAACTTTTGGTTTACAAGCCGTTAGTAGTACCAGATTAAAAATTCTCGCACTAACATGGTCTTACAGACTATTTCACCATATTGCTACGGCGGGGGACGCGGGGGGGGAGGGGGTGCGAACACATCATAAATTGCAGTATGTGTAGGGGAAAGCTAAAACTGCCCAGTAAGTTGAGAATAATTAACGTTCTGAACATTTCATGGGCTATTTAAGCAATACACCACAAGTTTCTATGGTTTATAAGCTGACCACGCGGGATGCTGGTAGAACACAAGGCTCGTGATTTACGAATTCTTCAAGTGTTCTTCCAACATCCCAATTGCTTTATCATGTCTCTAAACCATAGAAACTTGTGGTCTATTGCTTTTATATAAAAATTCAGAAGACGCGCGATTTTTCCATGGGTTTACCGGCACCATAAACCATAGCTGATTGACCAATCAGAGCGCGCGCATTGATTTGGTTATTATATAAAAGGAACTGAAGAACAGAGATTTACTGTGAGGCGAGGAATTGCGCTATTAATTTTTCCCACAAACGTCTCTAATTGTTCCCGTGAATTTCCACAAGGACTGATGTATGGAAAAAATTAATGAAAACTTCAATCGTGGCTTTCTAGCAAGACTTTTTCCCTCAAATTTGGTAAGTAAATTATTTTACCTGATATCTTTAGTTTTAATTCATAAATACTTCAGAACTCGAACTTTCCGTGAGCTGTTATAAATAAGATTCTCTATTTTCTCCATACATTTACTATTCTTTTTGCGTTTTTTTTTTCAAATCCGATGGCGTCAGGCACCGTGATTAAGGCTATTACCACAGCTACATCCCGTGATAAAGCGATGATAAATAACCGTCGAGCACTTCCTGATTGAAAATAATTTAAAATCAAAATGGCGAGAAAACCGAATGAAGCAGTACCCACTGTCCTTTCAAGAGCCAAGGACACAGTAATTCCCTAGCTTGAACATTTGGTTGTGAAAAGACACTTTACATCATCCAATCAATCAAATCAATCAAAAACTTTATTAATGCGCTTTATTAATGGCGGCCGAAAATTTAAAGAAGTCAAAATTAAAAACGTATACCAGCACTAGAAAGAACACCTTTACTTTAGTAATCCTGCAAAGTTTCAGCATTTCAGGTGCAACATCCAGCTGAGAAAATGTAAGTTGAAAATTGAAATATTTACAGACTTTTGTATGACTGAGGATATAATGCATACCCCCAGTCATACAAACGTCAGTAAATTTCCCAATTTTCAACCTACATTTTTTCAGCTGATATTTCACCTGAAAGGCTGAAACTTTGTAGGGTTACTAAATTAAAGGTGTTCTATCTAGTGCTGGTATACGTTTTTAATTTTAGCCAATTTTAACTTATTTGAATTTTCAGCCGCCATTTTGGAGAAGGGTCTATTGGCCGAGGGAAAACACTCCTATACTCGATTCGAATGATCCAGGATATTCTGTGAGCACAAAGTTGACACAAAGTGTACCGAAGCTTCAGAAAAAAAGGAATTTTTTATTTGTCTCATCCCTACTCCTACGCAGAGACAATACCTAAGGACAGAGAGACCCTCTTATTTCCTACCTTATAACTGATCTCTGGGTCTGAATCTCCGAGATGTGACGTGATATTGCGCGTGAGCTGCGTGTCATCATCGAATGTAACGCAACAGGGTGTTGAGGGATGTCGATATCAATCATGCCCAGTGTCACCAGCGCGTTACCTTTCTCCTCACTGCCTCGCGTGACCGAAGAGTAGAGTGCATGGGATCGAGACAAATTGCAGCTTACCACGGTCCTGCAAAAATTTTTTTGGAATACAATCAGCGAGACAATTCAATATATAGGATGCACTTGAAAGCATACTTGAGTTTGGTAAAGCATTTTCGGAGTCAATTCGTGAAGCGTAGTATTGCTGGTTTTCACATGACGTTACTAAATTTCCAACTTCAGAAATATTGATCCTCCTGAAATTTTACTTTCATGCTGTATAAGAGCAGCTAAAAACTAATATTCATACATATTTTCACTCCGAATGGGTTCTTGGTTTAGCGATAGACTACGCTTGAATTTCTAAGCTTTTGCGTGACGTGACATTTACATGACGGGCTAGAGAGCTCTCATGTTGGTTTAAAAGGTGACTTATTTCGGGGAATTCGGCTATCTGAACAGTTCTTGTTTTAGAATAAAGTACTATTGTTACGTTTTTGAGTTATTCGAGAGATAAATTCACTCTTTCGTAGCAAAACTCAGTGACAGATGTTTCTGCCGGTTTCCGGCCGCCATGTTGGTGCCCATGTAGATGGGCACCAGCATGGCGTCTCCATACAAATCTCTATAAATTTGGGGAAAACGTTTCTTCGCATATCTCCCATGAGAAAAATTGCTGTGACCTGAATCTTGGCGAGAGTCTTTGCATATGTACCTTCTTTCTATTTCCAGATTCTGGACTTAATCTATGGAACGGTTTTAATTTTTTTATTTTGATCTATTTTGAATGGCATGACACTGAAAACCAGCAATAGAAACTTCACTGAAAGCCGGGTGGCTGAAGGCTTCAAGTCCTTTGCTCTGAACTATCGACAAGTTCATGGGCTCAAGCAAACTGCTGCTATAGGCCAGATCTTTGAACAAATGTTTCAGAGGGATCACAACCCGCCAATTCAAACATCATTCACTTTTAGGAGTTATCCATTACCCTGTGACAAATTTCGAAGTCTCCTTTAGGTCCACTTTAGTCTTTCCCACATGTCCAGTCACAGACGATATCACGTGTCCTAAATGAAAAGAGGGAACTAAATCAGTAAGTGTTTAATGCAGTCCTTGTAAGCAGTGATAATTGCATAACATCAATACGGCTCGTGTTAATACCTACGAGAAGATTTGAACCTGTAAACTTATGATTAAACTAACCACGCTAAGCGTTTTAATTCTCAGTGACAGCGAGAGTAACGCGACACTCGCGCGTGACCCTTTTCAGGAGAAAAAAATCGTGCGTTTCATGAGCATTTGCCAAACCCGGCTAGAACACGACATTTTCGTCTACAAAAGACAAAAAAATTTCAAACCTTCACTGTTTTTCTCAGCTTCCTCTTTCCTAGAACAAGACACGCTCATTTCTTTGATCTCCGTCTCAAGAATGAGCCCACCAATACTGGCCAACAGTTTAACTCTTGGTAACGTCACAACACCGAACACTATGGACAGTGGTATCACACTTGGCGCATCCTCTTGATCTGTAATGGTGGTTGCCTCAGTGGTGCTTCGGCTGGCCGCTGAGCGCCTTTTCTCGGGACTACCTGGACTGTGGGCGCGGCGTTTCTCCGATCTTCCGTCGGACCGTCTTCGATGTCAATTTTCACTTCCCAAGGTTTATCAGGGGACATTCTGTCGGCTAGCAAGAAGAACAAAAAGATTATTTTAAAAACTGACAGGCAATTGTGATTTCCTTATCCAGAACATCAACGGAACAAAATATCTGTGGTCAAATCAGTGATCACGTGATCAGGACCTTAACACATAATGTAATCGAGGATGTTTGACATTTTACCAGAAAATGGCGGAAAGCGAAGCAATTGCAGATACACACAGACAGTTTTCGAATTTCATGGATTTTCTTCAATTTTTTCTTTCAACTGGATAAAGGTATCAGTTACTTTTAGTTTACCAGCTCCTATATCTAACATGGTATGACCAGCTTTGCATATTTCACGGGAAAGTAAACAGATCAAGAAAAAGGGAAACTATTCAACACACCCTTCTCAAGGGATTAGTGATGGCTCCTTCGCCTTCATGGGGACCTATCCACGGCAAAGTTTCAGCTTGTGAATCTTTTGTTAGCACATCACCCTTATCACCCTGCAAGCTATGAATTTGAACTAAACAGGACTTAAAAACTTTTTCCACCCAAAAAATAATCGAAATTAGTTTCTTTTGCAATAGTAGTACGTTATTAACACTGCTGACAAGTGATCAGAAAACGAAAATCAACAACTTGATGTAAGACCAATTCTCAGTAATATGAGTGAAGAAAACTTATACAATAAGTATAGAGAATTAACACTTCGATTTCGTGTCACCTCCTAGTACTCTCCCTATGGTGCTCCGCCTCATGAAGCCCTTATTCTTGGCCTCGCGGGGAAGCGACGAATAAAGGTCCACAATCTGGTACATTACTCTCCAACACTTTGCAGCACCATGGGGCACTTTTGATTTCAACGGCTGAGCCCCGTCAGGTCTATCCTCAGCGGACATCAAGCTCGGGTCTCCAGAGATCAAAGGTACGTCGCTCTCGCTGCTTTTAGAAATGACATCTGAAAGCAAATCTAGCATGTCTACAACTTGAAGGACAAGACGTACGAACGACAAGTTCACACGCTGCGTAATGTTTCCGCAACCCACAGTGAAGTTGATTTGAGTTAGCTTGCTACTGTCCTCCTCCGAGTGGAAAATGTTGCTCGGGGTTTTGTTGCAAGGAAAGTCTAAAGGAGTCTCGTCGCAAAGAAATCTGACAACGAAGTCTCTTGCGATGAACACTGGATCTCTCTCCTAAAAGCGAAATGATAAACAAAGTTTAGCGGCCAAAAAAACTGAATTTGGGGATATTTCGTTGAATATTAATAAGAGTGAGCTCCTAAAAAAACAGGATGAAGTAGAGAAAATTTTTTTCTGTAATTTGTACACAAAATGTTGTAATCTACGGTTGTAGAGGTTAGTAAAGAATTGGTGTTAGGCGAAGTTTACAGGCCAAGAAGATAAAAACAACAATATCAAACCCACTTAATATTTATTTAAAGCTTTGCTTTCATGTCCAAATTGAGCACTCTACTAGGATGAGCCATTGCTATTAGCATTGCGAATGCTCACTAGTTTTTCTAGTTTGAGCACTCTGGCATGGCTTAGACGATACCACAAGTGTGGGATCGTTTGGGGTGACCTTATGGGTTCTCCTCCATCCTAGCATCAGCACTGCACTGATGAGGCCCAGAAGGCCGAAACAGTACTGTCTGCAGTTAGTTATTTATTTTTTTCTATAGTTTTCTATTTTTCTCGGTATATTAGCATTTGATGTTGCTAGAGGCTTAACAAGCCTCATTTTCAACCGAGTCTAAACAAAGTCATCATCATTATCATGTTTTTGTAGCATGAAGTGACTAAGAGTATTTCTACTCCCCGCTGGATGGGATGCTAGTCCATCACGGGCTTACACCCAGAATTAAATTCGCAGGTACCCATTTATACACCTGGGAGGAGAGAGTTTCTTGCCCAAACAACATCACAATGTCCCCGGTCACGGCTCAAACTCGAACCGATCGCTCCGGATACGAGTGAACCAGCCATAAGGCCACCACGCCTTCCACCATTCAGTCCAGTGATGCTAATGCCAAAAGCTGGCACTCAGTCTCCCGAAAGTTCTTGTCAAGGGCAATAGGTTACTTAAGAGTAACAGATGTAGTAGAGATGTCGAAAAATATATAGACACGTAGAACACTGTGCTAAATGACACACCCAGTTCTTTTTTTCGCACGACTGTGAATGCAATACAATTAATACTTATCGGATTGGTTTAACCTGTGAGCAGATATTTGATATCTATTGCGATACTAGGAGATGAGATTTGAGTTCGAGATCAAGTACGAGAAGGACTTTTCAATTGTAATTTGCAGGCGTCACATTTTCACGTCCCATGCCCATCTTGAGCATTCCATGAGCTACCCTCTCTACCTTAAACTAGTAACAGTTCTCACTAAATCTAAAATCTACCCCCGTTTCTATTTTATGCGTCAAGGGTATATTATTGTATGAACTGAAATTTATATTTTTCTTTGTAAACTATATCACTCATACTGTTCAACTAACTTGGGCATCTTATCATAAATATGATCCAAAGAATCAACTAAGTTAACTAAAACAACACATTCTATCACATGATATTCTTTACATAATACTCTCACGAAGAAAAAAAAATATCAAACCACGCTGTTGTTCTAGTTTGATACTGAAACAAATCATTTGCCTTGATATACGAGGACTCTCCGAGTAAACGTATCTTGAAAGCAGAACAGAAGTCGAGATTTTTTCGAGACGTAAACAGAAGTATCGCGCTACAGTCGCTATATATGCAAATTATAGAAGCTTTTTGTCCTCAACGGAAACGCCGCAAAACATTTACTTTTACATTTGGATCCCTGCCAGTCAAGCCAGCCGTCAAATGGGCTCTACGCCACGTAAGATTACTCAGTAAAAATAAGCGGTCCAAATAAACGTGATCTTTGTACGTGTAGTATTTGGGTCGAGTCTGTCGACCCCGTTGCTGATTTGTGTCCGACAAATCAACTTCTGTACCAAACAGTTCAATCTGGTACTGCCGAATAACCTTTGAATTCAAGATAAAGAAATCCCTGTGATGACAGATACCCGCCCTAAAATATATTTTGGCAAATATCTTCCTCTCCTCCTCTTGAAGCAAATAATATCTTCCTCGATCTCCTGCTCGTGTCCGTGGTTGCAAGAATTACCCATTTAGCATTGCCTTGCGAGCTGACTGAAAAATTAACCGGGACCACCGTGCGCGCCTAGATCGGGATTGATTCGCATACTACACCAATATTTCACACATTCTTTATACGTATACACGGGGGAGACTATTATGCCTCCTCGGGTTTTGGCCTCTGGGTCAAAACCCTGCGGGGGCAATCAACATGAAGAGCGAGGACTCTGAAACGACACTGGTTTGAAATTCGAAAATTGTATTCGTACTTAATCTCGTACCTGTAGTCCAATCTAAGGGTCCCTAACAACGATTTTGGACGCCACCAAACAGGCTAAAGAATCGCCGTTAAAGGAAAAAAACGCACTAAGTAATGTGGCTTAAAAAGATGTGTTTACCTGGCGCCGTCTCTTGGTTGGGTCTTCGGCCTCTATTCTATTCTTTCCTTTGCCCTTTCCTTTCTTGGCCAAGTTATCGAACCCTCCGTCTACCAGATGCACGTGGAGGTACCTTAGCTTGGTGCTCACAGAGAATGTGCTGGCTGTGTCCTGTTGTTTAGCGACCCTAGGCATTAGATTAATGGCCTGTAGGAAGTTCTTGAAAGTCTCGCGCTCGTCTTTAATCTGTTTACCGCTGGTCGGTACGCTTACCATATCACTGAACAGGACTTGCTGCTCAGGGGACAGCGGTTTGGAAATAGAACCTGGAGAATTAAGAAACAACGACGTGAGGGAGAAACTTAAGAAAGAAGTTTGACACTGCGAAAAACGCTCTGAAGAACAGCGAAGATTAAAGGGGCTACGTCGCGGCATTTTGAGTTAT
>JAHPZR010030439.1:0-25000 GCA_019787425.1 Platygyra sinensis | reverse complement strand
TTCTCTTTTTCTGCCTCATTTAAGAACTCTAGCCCACGAGAAAGGCCGGAAAATTGTGTTTGTTTTGGGACTAGTGGGCCGAGTCTCTGTATCCATCATTGAAGCGAAATATAATATTTTTCCCCACGCTGACAATGGCCGCTCGCGCGAAAAAAATTCTGGCAAAGCGATTTGCTGACGCCATCAGCGAGCACTATCGAGATTTGGTGCACGCTTACGTATACTGAATTTGATTGCGTGGCTCTGCTAGCTATGTTATAACGTTATGTAAGTTGCAAAAAGGCAACATTCGAAGCTATAATTGCAGCCTACTGAAGGTAATAACCACATTTAGTAGAATTCTACTAGTATACTAATGCAAATGCTGTAATCTGATTGGCTGAGCGATTGCACACTATCAGCCATTAGTGTGCAGTGGCTGGAGCTAGTTTACAAAATGACGACTTTTCTTCGTTTTGCTTAAGTTTTAGCGGAATTAACTTTTGTGGAAAGGATAATTAAATTCCTGAGAAGACTTATCGAAGGACATTTACGGTTTATTGACTTAAAAAAGTTGTAATTACTGAAAAAATGATAAGCGCGCGTACACAACTTCAATTTCGAATGACAATTCAATCCGAGCGATCTTTCTAAGGCGCAAAGTTTAATAACACGTCGAGAAATAACTGGAAACCGTTATTTGAACTTACTTTTAGTAAGAATTCTACTAAAACAATTAGATTATTCGCTCTCGATTTCTATGAGGTGATAGCTGATTCGGCCTTCGGCCTCATCAACTATCACCTCATAGAAATCTCGAGCTCATAATCTAATTGTTAAATAGGAGTGGCCAATTTCATGTACCCCCATAACGGAATAATACAGTATGAGGTATAAACCCTTAAACTTTTATCAACTATTTTTGACGGCCTATTGGTGCTATAAAGCAGGTAAAGCTTAGAAGGACGGTCTTTTAATCGATCAACCCAAAAAATTTTCTGAAGCCTCGTCCTCAATCGCAGAATAAATCTGAAAATGGTGTTTTCACTTTGAAAACGCGTCAAATATTTTCCGTCCACACTACGCCGAATAAATTTGAAAACCTACAATGGGCGACAAAAGTAGTTGAGACACTTTTAGGAAAAGACGATTTTCGATTCTTAAACATTTGTTCTATTTTATTTGCATCTAGCGTTAAATCTCTTATACCCCCGGCCCCCCAATTCAATGTTGTGTAGGCGTTGTGGTCTGTGCAATCGAAGAAATAGAAAAATCAACATTGTTGTGGGGGAAAGGGGGGGAATGTTTCCAAGACGCAGAAAAATCGAATTTTACTGCCAAGTGTCTCAACACTTTTGTCGCTCATTGTAGCAATCACCGTTCATTTTGGTTTTGTGTTCGAGGAAACCTTGTGCAAAGAAATCGCGTCATTATCAATCTCGACACTATCGTTTTTGAAAAGCTCTGTTTTCAAAATGTTTTCCGTGCACATTAGCGCAAAGGCGGCATTTTGTCAAATTTCCGGTTCAAAGGAGCATAGTCACGGTTGAATGGTTTGAAAAGTTTCGCCTGAATTTTTCAATTTCGTTGTTTGTAATCCGTCTCAATCTTCTCCATCCTTAAACATCCTGGTTCCAAGATGGTTTATTACGGTTTATTATTATCTCTTTGGTGTTTAATTTCTATCTTTGTAAAGTACTATTTTCTGGTTTCCTTCAATATATTTTATTAGACGTTTTGTTTTGTAGTATCGCTGAGTATTTTTACGAGGTGTGCCGTATTTTGGCGAGCCCGTAGGGCGAGTCAAAATACAAACAACGAGAGATTTATTATCCAACACGCCAAATTGGTATGTTCGAGCGAGCGAATTTGTTGGATATTCAGTATTTTCAGGGAATGCGTGATAGAAGTATGCGAAGCCAAACGGAATTGGCGCGAGAAATCAAGCTAACTGATTGGTCAACGGCAGGAAACCTGTCAAACCGGTCCTCTGGAGTACAAATACCGCGTGATATTTGTACTCGTCTCAAGCGTTATTTGTACTCTGCGAAGTGCAGTTGGATAATAGCTCAAAATACTGTGACTGTGCTTCTTTAAAGAGGGTTTTCGAAAAGCTCCGTTTTTCGTGACGGATTAATGTGGAAAGTTGGCTTAACCGTAAAGCAAGCTGCGTTTTTATATTTTTTCGGTTTGTAGAGCGTTTTCGAAAAAGCTGCGTTTTCTTGACAGGCTAGTGTGGACGTTAGGCCTAACCAGCGTAATGTGCATGGGGCCTGAGGCTGAAAGACTTACCGCTTTAGGGATACGCCCATACTCGGGAAGAGCTTGAGCCAGTAAGCAAGCAAACAAGCTGTTCAGAAATCGTTGCCGATTCTTTTCCAGTTTATCAAGAACTGCCTTAAGTTGCGTGACTGGTGGGATCCAGGCTGTCACAAAAGGCACAGCAGTCGTGACAAGACTGTTGTACAAGTGATAGTTCGAGGGCACAGTCTTTAATGAGGATGGTGACGAAAGATTGAACCAAATATTGGAGAAATTCATTGTAACGTCTGTCCTCCGAGCGAGTTCTGCGTCCTTAGGTTCAATCTCCTCCAGTTTAGCCAAGTCCCAATTGCCTCTTCCCTGTCCGCTTTCAAAACGATCTCTCGCTCGAAGTAAAGGCTTAGTGACGTCATCATCAGCGTCGCTTTCCTTGTCTGAATCATTTCCACCACTACTGCTAAGAGAACTGCGAGTCGACGGCAAAGAACTCACACGGCTGAGAGATCCATCTGACCCACGCTCCTGCTCAACAGAACGTATTTTTAAGGGGCTAAGCTCTCTGTCAAACATGGGATTATTAAAACCGTGCGTCTCTGCAGTGTCCGGTTTACCTTGATCTTTGCCAAGCGAACATTTCCGAAATTCTTTTTCTTGACCGGAAGCGCGCCTTTTCTCTCTGATCTTTGGTAATACCTCACTTCCGCTCGCGCACTCACTTCCGGCTTTGAAAGAAAAGTTGTCAAGACCACACTCCAGCATTAGTAAACTTAGTATTTTTGTTACCACTGACATCGTGAGTTTCAAAGCCATCCGTAAAGCTTATGTAGTTGCTATTGTTTACTTGGAATTTGCACCTCGAAGACTCTTCCGGTATGGCGGTTGTCACGCAATTCCCAATATCCTCCTCGTCACACAACTTCCGTAGCTGAAATTGAATCTGCGCGCACGTCGCACGACCAGTTGTCATGGTGTTTCGATGACGTGGCGCCTTCTTATTGGGGAAACTCGACTCCTCATTGGTCGGAGATTGTAACTCCACAATTTTGGTAGCTTGTTTGGTGCTGGGAGACACGTTCTGAGCAGACGCGTTCGACTCTCTTCTCTGGACATCGGCTTCATCGCTGGCTGGTTTTCCGTATGACCGACAAAAGCTCCGCTGTAATGCCACTTACCGTTCCAGCTAGCAGAGTCACTGACGGGGGCTTCCCCTCTTCAATGACACTGTCCGGTGAGCGCGGAGACTCGCTGCTACTGTCGACAGAAGCCACTTGGAGGAAACAAAAGTTGATTTTAGATGTGTTAAAGAAGACAACCATCGGTTTTTGCTTTGGTTCTTCACTAGCAGGGAGACCCAGTGTGCTATCTGGCACTACATCGAGTGGTGCTTCTATCTTGCGCCTGTGGTACAGACTTTCAGTGGCATCCACGCACTTGTCATGCACCAGTCGATGACGAGAGCCGGGTGCAAAATACTGTCTTGTCGTGATATGGAGGTCAAATATCTATGAAAAAAGAAACATGGTACACGTTTTAGAACTCTCAACGAGTATTCTTTGATCATTATTATAATTCAAGTGTCAGTTTACATGGTAAACTATTCTTCTTAGGTTTCCTTTATTCACTTTGAAGGTATTTTTGCGATGTTAGCCAAATAACTCAGAACGTCATGACTGAGTTCCTTTAATCACGAAAAGGCCAATACTTTACAATTGTTTTAGCGTCTCTGTATGGACTCCATTTGTTCATCAGAGAATTTTTAATTTAGTATACTAATTTTGAAAAAGCAACGTTTTCTTATAGCACACTTATAGCTGCTTTAGAAGAATGAAATACTCAGATTACCGTTTATCGTGAATGTTATGCAGAAGTTCAAGGACAGTCCTTGAACTTCTGCATAAACATCACGATAAACGGTAATCTGAGTATTTCATTCTTCTAAAGCAGCTATAAGTGTGCTATAAGAAAACGTTGCTTTTTCAAAATTAGTATACTAAATTAAAAATTCTCTGATGAACAAATGGAGTCCATACAGAGACGCTAAAACAATTGTAAAGTATTGGCCTTTTCGTGATTAAAGGAACTCAGTCATGACGTTCTGAGTTATTTGGCTAACATCGCAAAAATACCTTCAAAGTGAATAAAGGAAACCTAAGAAGAATAGTTTACCATGTAAACTGACACTTGAATTATAATAATGATCAAAGAATACTCGTTGAGAGTTCTAAAAACGTGTACCATGTTTCTTTTTTCATAGATATTTGACCTCCATATCACGACAAGACAGTATTTTGCACCCGGCTCTCGTCATCGACTGGTGCATGACAAGTGCGTGGATGCCACTGAAAGTCTGTACCACAGGCGCAAGATAGAAGCACCACTCGATGTAGTGCCAGATAGCACACTGGGTCTCCCTGCTAGTGAAGAACCAAAGCAAAAACCGATGGTTGTCTTCTTTAACACATCTAAAATCAACTTTTGTTTCCTCCAAGTGGCTTCTGTCGACAGTAGCAGCGAGTCTCCGCGCTCACCGGACAGTGTCATTGAAGAGGGGAAGCCCCCGTCAGTGACTCTGCTAGCTGGAACGGTAAGTGGCATTACAGCGGAGCTTTTGTCGGTCATACGGAAAACCAGCCAGCGATGAAGCCGATGTCCAGAGAAGAGAGTCGAACGCGTCTGCTCAGAACGTGTCTCCCAGCACCAAACAAGCTACCAAAATTGTGGAGTTACAATCTCCGACCAATGAGGAGTCGAGTTTCCCCAATAAGAAGGCGCCACGTCATCGAAACACCATGACAACTGGTCGTGCGACGTGCGCGCAGATTCAATTTCAGCTACGGAAGTTGTGTGACGAGGAGGATATTGGGAATTGCGTGACAACCGCCATACCGGAAGAGTCTTCGAGGTGCAAATTCCAAGTAAACAATAGCAACTACATAAGCTTTACGGATGGCTTTGAAACTCACGATGTCAGTGGTAACAAAATACTAAGTTTACTAATGCTGGAGTGTGGTCTTGACAACTTTTTCTTCAAAGCCGGAAGTGAGTGCGCGAGCGGAAGTGAGGTATTACCAAAGATCAGAGAGAAAAGGCGCGCTTCCGGTCAAGAAAAAGAATTTCGGAAATGTTCGCTTGGCAAAGATCAAGGTAAACCGGACACTGCAGAGACGCACGGTTTTAATAATCCCATGTTTGACAGAGAGCTTAGCCCCTTAAAAATACGTCTGTTGAGCAGGAGCGTGGGTCAGATGGATCTCTCAGCCGTGTGAGTTCTTTGCCGTCGACTCGCAGTTCTCTTAGCAGTAGTGGTGGAAATGATTCAGACAAGGAAAGCGACGCTGATGATGACGTCACTAAGCCTTTACTTCGAGCGAGAGATCGTTTTGAAAGCGGACAGGGAAGAGGCAATTGGGACTTGGCTAAACTGGAGGAGATTGAACCTAAGGACGCAGAACTCGCTCGGAGGACAGACGTTACAATGAATTTCTCCAATATTTGGTTCAATCTTTCGTCACCATCCTCATTAAAGACTGTGCCCTCGAACTATCACTTGTACAACAGTCTTGTCACGACTGCTGTGCCTTTTGTGACAGCCTGGATCCCACCAGTCACGCAACTTAAGGCAGTTCTTGATAAACTGGAAAAGAATCGGCAACGATTTCTGAACAGCTTGTTTGCTTGCTTACTGGCTCAAGCTCTTCCCGAGTATGGGCGTATCCCTAAAGCGGTAAGTCTTTCAGCCTCAGGCCCCATGCACATTACGCTGGTTAGGCCTAACGTCCACACTAGCCTGTCAAGAAAACGCAGCTTTTTCGAAAACGCTCTACAAACCGAAAAAATATAAAAACGCAGCTTGCTTTACGGTTAAGCCAACTTTCCACATTAATCCGTCACGAAAAACGGAGCTTTTCGAAAACCCTCTTTAAAGAAGCACAGTCACAGTATTTTGAGCTATTATCCAACTGCACTTCGCAGAGTACAAATAACGCTTGAGACGAGTACAAATATCACGCGGTATTTGTACTCCAGAGGACCGGTTTGACAGGTTTCCTGCCGTTGACCAATCAGTTAGCTTGATTTCTCGCGCCAATTCCGTTGGCTTCGCATACTTCTATCACGCATTCCCTGAAAATACTGAATATCCAACAAATTCGCTCGCTCGAACATACCAATTTGGCGTGTTGGATAATAAATCTCTCGTTGTTTGTATTTTGACTCGCCCTACGGGCTCGCCAAAATACGGCACACCTCGTAAAAATACTCAGCGATACTACAAAACAAAACGTCTAATAAAATATATTGAAGGAAACCAGAAAATAGTACTTTACAAAGATAGAAATTAAACACCAAAGAGATAATAATAAACCGTAATAAACCATCTTGGAACAGGATGTTTAAGGATGGAGAAGATTGAGACGGATTACAAACAACGAAATTGAAAAATTCAGGCGAAACTTTTCAAACCATTCAACCGTGACTATGCTCCTTTGAACCGGAAATTTGACAAAATGCCGCCTTTGCGCTAATGTGCACGGAAAACATTTTGAAAACAGAGCTTTTCAAAAACGATAGTGTCGAGATTGATAATGACGCGATTTCTTTGCACAAGGTTTCCTCGAACACAAAACCAAAATGAACGGTGATTGCTACAATGAGCGACAAAAGTGTTGAGACACTTGGCAGTAAAATTCGATTTTTCTGCGTCTTGGAAACATTCCCCCCCTTTCCCCCACAACAATGTTGATTTTTCTATTTCTTCGATTGCACAGACCACAACGCCTACACAACATTGAATTGGGGGGCCGGGGGTATAAGAGATTTAACGCTAGATGCAAATAAAATAGAACAAACGTTTAAGAATCGAAAATCGTCTTTTCCTAAAAGTGTCTCAACTACTTTTGTCGCCCATTGTAGGTTTTCAAATTTATTCGGCGTAGTGTGGACGGAAAATATTTGACGCGTTTTCAAAGTGAAAACACCATTTTCAGATTTATTCTGCGATTGAGGACGAGGCTTCAGAAAATTTTTTGGGTTGATCGATTAAAAGACCGTCTTCTAAGCTTTACCTGCTTTATAGCACCAATAGGCCGTCAAAAATAGTTGATAAAAGTTTAAGGGTTTATACCTCATACTGTATTATTCGTTATGGGGGTACATGAAATTGGCCACTCCTATTTAACAATTAGATTATGAGCTCGAGATTTCTATGAGGTGATAGTTGATGAGGCCGAAGGCCGAATCAGCTATCACCTCATAGAAATCGAGAGCGAATAATCTAATTGTTTTAGTAGAATTCTTACTAAAAGTAAGTTCAAATAACGGTTTCCAGTTATTTCTCGACGTGTTATTAAACTTTGCGCCTTAGAAAGATCGCTCGGATTGAATTGTCATTCGAAATTGAAGTTGTGTACGCGCGCTTATCATTTTTTCAGTAATTACAACTTTTTTTAAGTCAATAAACCGTAAATGTCCTTCGATAAGTCTTCTCAGGAATTTAATTATCCTTTTCCACAAAAGTTAATTCCGCTAAAACTTAAGCAAAACGAAGAAAAGTCGTCATTTTGTAAACTAGCTCCAGCCACTGCACACTAATGGCTGATAGTGTGCAATCGCTCAGCCAATCAGATTACAGCATTTGCATTAGTATACTAGTAGAATTCTACTAAATGTGGTTATTACCTTCAGTAGGCTGCAATTATAGCTTCGAATGTTGCCTTTTTGCAACTTACATAACGTTATAACATAGCTAGCAGAGTCACGCAATCAAATTCAGTATACGTAAGCGTGCACCAAATCTCGATAGTGCTCGCTGATGGCGTCAGCAAATCGCTTTGCCAGAATTTTTTTCGCGCGAGCGGCCATTGTCAGCGTGGGGAAAAATATTATATTTCGCTTCAATGATGGATACAGAGACTCGGCCCACTAGTCCCAAAACAAACACAATTTTCCGACCTTTCTCGTGGGCTAGAGTTCTTAAATGAGGCAGAAAAAGAGAAAAACAACGGAAGAGGAAACTCGGCATAGCGCCGTCACGATTCGCTTCACTGTCCGAAAGACACTCTGGTAAAACCAAACAAATTACAAACTGGTCTGTTTCAACCTTTAAAGGTAAGCTTAAGTTTTACCGTTGTAAAATTGTTAAATATAAACCTCGAGCTTTCAACAGAAAAATTGAAATAAAACCAATTCCTATTTTGCTTAATATTTCGCTTACCGCGAACAATCACTTCTGTTATTGTTGTATTTTTTCGCGTCGATTTTCAGGATCTTATGCACAATTCCACCGGCTATGTTATAAAACAACTGGTTCATGCTTTTAGCTGTGCACTATCGAGTTATGGAGCACTTGGGAAGTTTGGAGAGCACTCAAGAAGCTAGAGTTTGCCCTCGGCTATCGCCTCGGGCAACTCTTACGCTTCTTTCGTGCTCTCCAAACTTCCCGCGTGCTCCATAACTCGATAGTGCACGCTAAAGCATGAACCAATTGTTAATTAGCGTCATGCAAACCTGATCTTTATCGTCAACTTAATTTTCAGCACACAGTAAGCTGCGGTTCCACAGAAAAATCCAAGTTTCTACAGGAAGATCACTCCAGCCAACTTATTTACATTCTTCGCCGGCAGCTAACAGGCTCCAAACTTAACAAGATCAGACACGCTCTTGCCATGAAAACAAATATCCCAGAGAACGAGAACCTAACGAAAGGGATCTTTGCCTTGGCAAGGCAGTGGAAGTGCTTTTTGGCAGGAACCGAGAAAGGCGAGGTCGCATTTTACGGGTCCAGTTCCCTGAAGCGTCGTGTGGTTGGACGTGGAGTATTGACCCAGAGGGACCGCGCTATTTTGTTAAGGGAGGAGAGATTGAGTAGGCAAGAAGACGCTCCTTTGAATGTGAATGTTCCTGGGATACTGGAGACAGTACACGAGAGCCCTAAGACAACTGTGGAGCAGTCTAAAGATCAAGGTTTGTATAGCCAAATGATTACGACTTTGATGACTTGGGCTTCGGTTATCGCACCTTTTAAAACTTTCATTAGGAAGCTCCATCTCTAAGAGTGGTTTACATAGAGGTCCTAATAGTAGATATATATTATATGTTATATTTTAAAACGGACTGGCGAACGTGTGATCTACGAATTTTGTGAACAAGTCTTAAGCCTCTCACACTTAGTGGCGAACAGGCAATTGCTGTAACAATTGTCTGTATCACTACTTTGTTTTAGGTAAGCCGTTAGAACACCAGTTTACTTACCTTTTCTTTTTGTTGTCAGTAGGAGAATCTCCAGCCGACTCGCCAGTCAAACTGTGAAAGATTCTCTAACGCTGGAGCTCGAACCGTTGGTTGCCGCTAAACCGTCTCCGGCACCTGCTCAAATGGACATACCCAGACCAAAGAGAGAGGCCTCACAAGAGAGTGACACAGATTCAGATTACTCGCCACCAACAACCGTGAGGAAACCTCCCAAGGGAACATCATACACCGAGGGAAAGAAGATGGGCCACCATAAACAGCTGAGTTTGTACAGCTGGTTGTCCTCACCGCCCACTACCTCCCCTCCCACGTCACAAACCGAGACAACCGTCGAGAGAGGACTGGAAAGGAAGACAGCAGAGCATATTAAAGGTATGAACGTTTGGTCAATATTGGCGCTAAAGCTGCCAAAGTGATTTATTGCAGAGTAACTCGCAACGCGTTTTGTTAATAAATAAGTTTGGAATATTACTATGTGAGGCCTTTAAAGTCGAAGAGATCTTTCGGTTTGCTCTGTTGGTTTTAAACGGTCACAGTCAGCTTTGGGATCGCGCGGACCTGGACGCTAGTTTCCTCAGTTTGAAAAGAGTTCACCCCAGTACATCTAGAATTCCGCTTCGACCTTCGCAGTGTTTGGCTTGATTTTCAATTGTTTACTGAAAAACCTGTTTTTGAGTGTGCTTTTGCTCATCCTATAATGTTGTTTTTATCATATTTGGTTTAAAACAGTATGGATCGTGTCTCTGTGATATGCAAATTAGCTATGAAATGGTATCTAATGCGCATGTGCGCCAGCTGACTGTGTCCCTTTAAGATGTTACTACGTAAAAACAATACTTACCTTCCCGAGTCAACCTTAAGGAAGCCCTTGTGACTGTTGCCTAGCAACAATATGCATCTCATGACTGCTGTCGCAGAGCTGGTGGTATATTGTGATTGGATAAAAAGGCTCGGAAACCCATCTACTGCTTTGAAGTATTCTGCTTGTATTTTAAGCATGAGGAATCTTTCAGCTTGGCTTTGGATATTAATCTTTGTTAATAGAGCTGCGTCACAATTAAACGGTTTGAAAAATTTAGCCTAAATTTTTCAATTTCGTTGTTTGCAATCCGTGTCAATCTTCTCCATCCTCAACCATCCTTGTTTCCTTATGGTTTATTATTATCTCTTAAGTGTTTTCCTATCTTTCTAAAGTATTATTTTTAGGTTTCCTTCAATTTCAAGGTAATTTTGTCGATGGTCAAAATAACTCAAAATGCCGCGACGTAGCCCCTTTAATCTTCGCTGTTCTTCAGAGCGTTTTTCGCAGTGTCAAACTTCTTTCTTAAGTTTCTCCCTCACGTCGTTGTTTCTTAATTCTCCAGGTTCTATTTCCAAACCGCTGTCCCCTGAGCAGCAAGTCCTGTTCAGTGATATGGTAAGCGTACCGACCAGCGGTAAACAGATTAAAGACGAGCGCGAGACTTTCAAGAACTTCCTACAGGCCATTAATCTAATGCCTAGGGTCGCTAAACAACAGGACACAGCCAGCACATTCTCTGTGAGCACCAAGCTAAGGTACCTCCACGTGCATCTGGTAGACGGAGGGTTCGATAACTTGGCCAAGAAAGGAAAGGGCAAAGGAAAGAATAGAATAGAGGCCGAAGACCCAACCAAGAGACGGCGCCAGGTAAACACATCTTTTTAAGCCACATTACTTAGTGCGTTTTTTTTCCTTTTAACGGCGATTCTTTAGCCTGTTTGGTGGCGTCCAAAATCGTTGTTAGGGACCCTTAGATTGGACTACAGGTACGAGATTAAGTACGAATACAATTTTCGAATTTCAAACCAGTGTCGTTTCAGAGTCCTCGCTCTTCATGTTGATTGCCCCCGCAGGGTTTGACCCAGAGGCCAAAACCCGAGGAGGCATAATAGTCTCCCCCGTGTATACGTATAAAGAATGTGTGAAATATTGGTGTAGTATGCGAATCAATCCCGATCTAGGCGCGCACGGTGGTCCCGGTTAATTTTTCAGTCAGCTCGCAAGGCAATGCTAAATGGGTAATTCTTGCAACCACGGACACGAGCAGGAGATCGAGGAAGATATTATTTGCTTCAAGAGGAGGAGAGGAAGATATTTGCCAAAATATATTTTAGGGCGGGTATCTGTCATCACAGGGATTTCTTTATCTTGAATTCAAAGGTTATTCGGCAGTACCAGATTGAACTGTTTGGTACAGAAGTTGATTTGTCGGACACAAATCAGCAACGGGGTCGACAGACTCGACCCAAATACTACACGTACAAAGATCACGTTTATTTGGACCGCTTATTTTTACTGAGTAATCTTACGTGGCGTAGAGCCCATTTGACGGCTGGCTTGACTGGCAGGGATCCAAATGTAAAAGTAAATGTTTTGCGGCGTTTCCGTTGAGGACAAAAAGCTTCTATAATTTGCATATATAGCGACTGTAGCGCGATACTTCTGTTTACGTCTCGAAAAAATCTCGACTTCTGTTCTGCTTTCAAGATACGTTTACTCGGAGAGTCCTCGTATATCAAGGCAAATGATTTGTTTCAGTATCAAACTAGAACAACAGCGTGGTTTGATATTTTTTTTTCTTCGTGAGAGTATTATGTAAAGAATATCATGTGATAGAATGTGTTGTTTTAGTTAACTTAGTTGATTCTTTGGATCATATTTATGATAAGATGCCCAAGTTAGTTGAACAGTATGAGTGATATAGTTTACAAAGAAAAATATAAAATTTCAGTTCATACAATAATATACCCTTGACGCATAAAATAGAAACGGGGGTAGATTTTAGATTTAGTGAGAACTGTTACTAGTTTAAGGTAGAGAGGGTAGCTCATGGAATGCTCAAGATGGGCATGGGACGTGAAAATGTGACGCCTGCAAATTACAATTGAAAAGTCCTTCTCGTACTTGATCTCGAACTCAAATCTCATCTCCTAGTATCGCAATAGATATCAAATATCTGCTCACAGGTTAAACCAATCCGATAAGTATTAATTGTATTGCATTCACAGTCGTGCGAAAAAAAGAACTGGGTGTGTCATTTAGCACAGTGTTCTACGTGTCTATATATTTTTCGACATCTCTACTACATCTGTTACTCTTAAGTAACCTATTGCCCTTGACAAGAACTTTCGGGAGACTGAGTGCCAGCTTTTGGCATTAGCATCACTGGACTGAATGGTGGAAGGCGTGGTGGCCTTATGGCTGGTTCACTCGTATCCGGAGCGATCGGTTCGAGTTTGAGCCGTGACCGGGGACATTGTGATGTTGTTTGGGCAAGAAACTCTCTCCTCCCAGGTGTATAAATGGGTACCTGCGAATTTAATTCTGGGTGTAAGCCCGTGATGGACTAGCATCCCATCCAGCGGGGAGTAGAAATACTCTTAGTCACTTCATGCTACAAAAACATGATAATGATGATGACTTTGTTTAGACTCGGTTGAAAATGAGGCTTGTTAAGCCTCTAGCAACATCAAATGCTAATATACCGAGAAAAATAGAAAACTATAGAAAAAAATAAATAACTAACTGCAGACAGTACTGTTTCGGCCTTCTGGGCCTCATCAGTGCAGTGCTGATGCTAGGATGGAGGAGAACCCATAAGGTCACCCCAAACGATCCCACACTTGTGGTATCGTCTAAGCCATGCCAGAGTGCTCAAACTAGAAAAACTAGTGAGCATTCGCAATGCTAATAGCAATGGCTCATCCTAGTAGAGTGCTCAATTTGGACATGAAAGCAAAGCTTTAAATAAATATTAAGTGGGTTTGATATTGTTGTTTTTATCTTCTTGGCCTGTAAACTTCGCCTAACACCAATTCTTTACTAACCTCTACAACCGTAGATTACAACATTTTGTGTACAAATTACAGAAAAAAATTTTCTCTACTTCATCCTGTTTTTTTAGGAGCTCACTCTTATTAATATTCAACGAAATATCCCCAAATTCAGTTTTTTGGCCGCTAAACTTTGTTTATCATTTCGCTTTTAGGAGAGAGATCCAGTGTTCATCGCAAGAGACTTCGTTGTCAGATTTCTTTGCGACGAGACTCCTTTAGACTTTCCTTGCAACAAAACCCCGAGCAACATTTTCCACTCGGAGGAGGACAGTAGCAAGCTAACTCAAATCAACTTCACTGTGGGTTGCGGAAACATTACGCAGCGTGTGAACTTGTCGTTCGTACGTCTTGTCCTTCAAGTTGTAGACATGCTAGATTTGCTTTCAGATGTCATTTCTAAAAGCAGCGAGAGCGACGTACCTTTGATCTCTGGAGACCCGAGCTTGATGTCCGCTGAGGATAGACCTGACGGGGCTCAGCCGTTGAAATCAAAAGTGCCCCATGGTGCTGCAAAGTGTTGGAGAGTAATGTACCAGATTGTGGACCTTTATTCGTCGCTTCCCCGCGAGGCCAAGAATAAGGGCTTCATGAGGCGGAGCACCATAGGGAGAGTACTAGGAGGTGACACGAAATCGAAGTGTTAATTCTCTATACTTATTGTATAAGTTTTCTTCACTCATATTACTGAGAATTGGTCTTACATCAAGTTGTTGATTTTCGTTTTCTGATCACTTGTCAGCAGTGTTAATAACGTACTACTATTGCAAAAGAAACTAATTTCGATTATTTTTTGGGTGGAAAAAGTTTTTAAGTCCTGTTTAGTTCAAATTCATAGCTTGCAGGGTGATAAGGGTGATGTGCTAACAAAAGATTCACAAGCTGAAACTTTGCCGTGGATAGGTCCCCATGAAGGCGAAGGAGCCATCACTAATCCCTTGAGAAGGGTGTGTTGAATAGTTTCCCTTTTTCTTGATCTGTTTACTTTCCCGTGAAATATGCAAAGCTGGTCATACCATGTTAGATATAGGAGCTGGTAAAACTAAAAGTAACTGATACCTTTATCCAGTTGAAAGAAAAAATTGAAGAAAATCCATGAAATTCGAAAACTGTCTGTGTGTATCTGCAATTGCTTCGCTTTCCGCCATTTTCTGGTAAAATGTCAAACATCCTCGATTACATTATGTGTTAAGGTCCTGATCACGTGATCACTGATTTGACCACAGATATTTTGTTCCGTTGATGTTCTGGATAAGGAAATCACAATTGCCTGTCAGTTTTTAAAATAATCTTTTGTTCTTCTTGCTAGCCGACAGAATGTCCCCTGATAAACCTTGGGAAGTGAAAATTGACATCGAAGACGGTCCGACGGAAGATCGGAGAAACGCCGCGCCCACAGTCCAGGTAGTCCCGAGAAAAGGCGCTCAGCGGCCAGCCGAAGCACCACTGAGGCAACCACCATTACAGATCAAGAGGATGCGCCAAGTGTGATACCACTGTCCATAGTGTTCGGTGTTGTGACGTTACCAAGAGTTAAACTGTTGGCCAGTATTGGTGGGCTCATTCTTGAGACGGAGATCAAAGAAATGAGCGTGTCTTGTTCTAGGAAAGAGGAAGCTGAGAAAAACAGTGAAGGTTTGAAATTTTTTTGTCTTTTGTAGACGAAAATGTCGTGTTCTAGCCGGGTTTGGCAAATGCTCATGAAACGCACGATTTTTTTCTCCTGAAAAGGGTCACGCGCGAGTGTCGCGTTACTCTCGCTGTCACTGAGAATTAAAACGCTTAGCGTGGTTAGTTTAATCATAAGTTTACAGGTTCAAATCTTCTCGTAGGTATTAACACGAGCCGTATTGATGTTATGCAATTATCACTGCTTACAAGGACTGCATTAAACACTTACTGATTTAGTTCCCTCTTTTCATTTAGGACACGTGATATCGTCTGTGACTGGACATGTGGGAAAGACTAAAGTGGACCTAAAGGAGACTTCGAAATTTGTCACAGGGTAATGGATAACTCCTAAAAGTGAATGATGTTTGAATTGGCGGGTTGTGATCCCTCTGAAACATTTGTTCAAAGATCTGGCCTATAGCAGCAGTTTGCTTGAGCCCATGAACTTGTCGATAGTTCAGAGCAAAGGACTTGAAGCCTTCAGCCACCCGGCTTTCAGTGAAGTTTCTATTGCTGGTTTTCAGTGTCATGCCATTCAAAATAGATCAAAATAAAAAAATTAAAACCGTTCCATAGATTAAGTCCAGAATCTGGAAATAGAAAGAAGGTACATATGCAAAGACTCTCGCCAAGATTCAGGTCACAGCAATTTTTCTCATGGGAGATATGCGAAGAAACGTTTTCCCCAAATTTATAGAGATTTGTATGGAGACGCCATGCTGGTGCCCATCTACATGGGCACCAACATGGCGGCCGGAAACCGGCAGAAACATCTGTCACTGAGTTTTGCTACGAAAGAGTGAATTTATCTCTCGAATAACTCAAAAACGTAACAATAGTACTTTATTCTAAAACAAGAACTGTTCAGATAGCCGAATTCCCCGAAATAAGTCACCTTTTAAACCAACATGAGAGCTCTCTAGCCCGTCATGTAAATGTCACGTCACGCAAAAGCTTAGAAATTCAAGCGTAGTCTATCGCTAAACCAAGAACCCATTCGGAGTGAAAATATGTATGAATATTAGTTTTTAGCTGCTCTTATACAGCATGAAAGTAAAATTTCAGGAGGATCAATATTTCTGAAGTTGGAAATTTAGTAACGTCATGTGAAAACCAGCAATACTACGCTTCACGAATTGACTCCGAAAATGCTTTACCAAACTCAAGTATGCTTTCAAGTGCATCCTATATATTGAATTGTCTCGCTGATTGTATTCCAAAAAAATTTTTGCAGGACCGTGGTAAGCTGCAATTTGTCTCGATCCCATGCACTCTACTCTTCGGTCACGCGAGGCAGTGAGGAGAAAGGTAACGCGCTGGTGACACTGGGCATGATTGATATCGACATCCCTCAACACCCTGTTGCGTTACATTCGATGATGACACGCAGCTCACGCGCAATATCACGTCACATCTCGGAGATTCAGACCCAGAGATCAGTTATAAGGTAGGAAATAAGAGGGTCTCTCTGTCCTTAGGTATTGTCTCTGCGTAGGAGTAGGGATGAGACAAATAAAAAATTCCTTTTTTTCTGAAGCTTCGGTACACTTTGTGTCAACTTTGTGCTCACAGAATATCCTGGATCATTCGAATCGAGTATAGGAGTGTTTTCCCTCGGCCAATAGACCCTTCTCCAAAATGGCGGCTGAAAATTCAAATAAGTTAAAATTGGCTAAAATTAAAAACGTATACCAGCACTAGATAGAACACCTTTAATTTAGTAACCCTACAAAGTTTCAGCCTTTCAGGTGAAATATCAGCTGAAAAAATGTAGGTTGAAAATTGGGAAATTTACTGACGTTTGTATGACTGGGGGTATGCATTATATCCTCAGTCATACAAAAGTCTGTAAATATTTCAATTTTCAACTTACATTTTCTCAGCTGGATGTTGCACCTGAAATGCTGAAACTTTGCAGGATTACTAAAGTAAAGGTGTTCTTTCTAGTGCTGGTATACGTTTTTAATTTTGACTTCTTTAAATTTTCGGCCGCCATTAATAAAGCGCATTAATAAAGTTTTTGATTGATTTGATTGATTGGATGATGTAAAGTGTCTTTTCACAACCAAATGTTCAAGCTAGGGAATTACTGTGTCCTTGGCTCTTGAAAGGACAGTGGGTACTGCTTCATTCGGTTTTCTCGCCATTTTTGATTTTAAATTATTTTCAATCAGGAAGTGCTCGACGGTTATTTATCATCGCTTTATCACGGGATGTAGCTGTGGTAATAGCCTTAATCACGGTGCCTGACGCCATCGGATTTGAAAAAAAAAACGCAAAAAGAATAGTAAATGTATGGAGAAAATAGAGAATCTTATTTATAACAGCTCACGGAAAGTTCGAGTTCTGAAGTATTTATGAATTAAAAACTAAAGATATCAGGTAAAATAATTTACTTACCAAATTTGAGGGAAAAAGTCTTGCTAGAAAGCCACGATTGAAGTTTTCATTAATTTTTTCCATACATCAGTCCTTGTGGAAATTCACGGGAACAATTAGAGACGTTTGTGGGAAAAATTAATAGCGCAATTCCTCGCCTCACAGTAAATCTCTGTTCTTCAGTTCCTTTTATATAATAACCAAATCAATGCGCGCGCTCTGATTGGTCAATCAGCTATGGTTTATGGTGCCGGTAAACCCATGGAAAAATCGCGCGTCTTCTGAATTTTTATATAAAAGCAATAGACCACAAGTTTCTATGGTTTAGAGACATGATAAAGCAATTGGGATGTTGGAAGAACACTTGAAGAATTCGTAAATCACGAGCCTTGTGTTCTACCAGCATCCCGCGTGGTCAGCTTATAAACCATAGAAACTTGTGGTGTATTGCTTAAATAGCCCATGAAATGTTCAGAACGTTAATTATTCTCAACTTACTGGGCAGTTTTAGCTTTCCCCTACACATACTGCAATTTATGATGTGTTCGCACCCCCTCCCCCCCCGCGTCCCCCGCCGTAGCAATATGGTGAAATAGTCTGTAAGACCATGTTAGTGCGAGAATTTTTAATCTGGTACTACTAACGGCTTGTAAACCAAAAGTTGCCCAAACAACTCAACTATTTTTCTCTCTTTAATTCCCTAGATCTATGGCAAGTTTTGAGGTTAGTTCCCAGTCCCGTCTGATGGGTCACAGGTTGTCAGGTGTGCCGTCGGATTTTTCAAAGTTCGCACAACTTATGTCGCCGTCAATTTCGAAGCCATTTGCACCGTTGGATCGTGTCGATGGGCCCGTCCCCACTCCCTCAGTTTCTAAGATCTCTTTCACTTGTGTGTTGAAAGGGTTTGGCTTAGGAGCCTCGCTGCTGCCATCTTTAAGAGCAGAATACAAGGTCAGTCAATCAGCTATTAGCTTCTCTTCCTTTATGTAGCGTAAAATAGTGAAGTGAACATTACTTATCTATGATGTGAAGAATATGAAATAATTCATATTTGAACTGCGGTTATTGATGCAAGTGAAGATTAACTGCGATGATCATTCTTCACTTGCATCAATAACCGCAGTTCAAATATGAATTATTTCATATACTTCACATCATGTCATTCCTCACGGGTGATATGAAATCAATAAATTGACCTCGCTCCCAAGTGTGGCTTCATAGCCAGTTGTAGAGCATCGCACCGGTATCGACGGAGGTCATGGTTCGAATCCGTTGAAGCCCTGATTTTTTTCAGGCTTCTTCTTTCCAGTTGCTTAAATTGGAAATTAACTGCGATGATCATTCTTCACTTGCATTAGTTATCTATGTTTAAAACTAGTAGTAATCAAAGATTAGGAAGTGCGTTCTGCAGGATATGTAGTGTATAATAGAAAGTGGGGTTTTTGAAGAAAAGGAATTCAGTGAAAACTTATGGTTGCGCAATCTTCGTAACTGGCCAAGCGGACTTGAATTTTGTGCTCATGTAGCTTGGAAATGTTAGATTTCGAGACGTCTTACATGAAGTCAAATTAAAATGTAAACAAATCAGTGGCCATCGAGCTACACAACTCGGTAAATTTGTTTGGCACAGTGGCCGTCAAGCTACAGAACTCAGTAAATTTGTTTCGTACAATAGCGAAAAGCTGCATAGCTCGTTACAATCTGTTTGATACATTGGTAAGGCCAACGAGCTTACAAGGCCAAGTTATCGAGGAGTTTTTGGGTGCACAGTTCCGCACGCACACAAACTCAAAGAATACACACAGTCGAATGCGCGACTTTTGAATAACATCGCGTACAAACCTGGAAGTAAATATATCAATGTACATAAGTACAAACTTACTTTCCACAGCAGCTTCTCAACGAAGAAAAACAAACTATCTACTGCTAACACAACGGAGAACACACAGGCAGCAAAGAGCACATGTTACAGGCCTGACTGTAAATCGATGAACAGGACAACCGAGGCAAACGCCACACGTGCTATTTTCTCTTGCACGTTGTTATATGAGGCCCAAAGCCCCGAGAATACACACCGCTCCCCTAGAGCGAGGCAGCCAAAATTGCAGACCAAAAAATCTCGATTTCTCACGCACTACAAACAAAATTAGGGTGGCGTATCTCTTCGCAGTTCACCGCCGCACGAACGCCAAAAAGAGAGAATAAGGTCTCCACCCGACGTACTTGCTTAGAACTTAGTGTCGCTTGTATATCGTTAATGAAGATCCTTAAAGCAAGTTTCATTATTATGTATCCAACTGTAACTTCGCAGTAGTACAAATCTAACTACTTGGACAGTACAGTAATATCCCGTGGTATTTGTACTCCAGAGGCCCGGTTAGGACAGGTTTTCCCTGCCGTTGACGACATCAGTTAGCTGGATTTTTCCGCGCCAAATCGGTTCCGCTTACGCATACTTCTATCACCCGCATTTCCCTGTAAATAAATAATATCCACCGAAAAATTCGCTCACACGAAACATACCAATCTTCGACGTTGTTGGATAAGAAAATCTCTTATTAGACCTTCTGTTGTGTAAGTATCGCTTGAGATTTAGCTTGGGTTTACTCGGTGTTTGTAGTTTGACTCTCCCGACGGGCTCGCCCAAAATACGGCACAACTCGTTAAAAGTACTCAGGTCTGTATTTGTTTTTTATAATACTGACACAACACAAACGTCTAATAAGGTATATTATTATTATATTATTATTATTATTATTATTATTATTATTATTATATATTATTATTCGTAAATTTAGTATTCGTATTAGTATTAGTAGGTAGTATTAGTCTTAGTATTTAGATTAGTATTAGTATTAGTATTAGTATTAGTATTAGATTAGTATTAGTCATTAGTATTAGTGATTAGTATTAGTAATTAGTATTAGTATTATTAGTATATTAGATTAGATTAGTATTAGTATGTATTATTATCATTCTCATTATTAATGCCAATTAGCTGAAGCTGTCCACTTCAAAACGATTTGCAACTGTGCTAGTGGCTGTGTAAGCGGACTGCCTTGCATACTGAGGTTTGACTAGCCCTGCTGTGTCACGTGAAACATTGGGTGTTTTTCAGTATGGCCAGACCGACTGGGTCGATCAGCGACTAGTGGACTATCAAGAGAAATGATGGAAAGACATTTTCTGATCAGAACACGGGGGGGGGGGGCCAACGAGAGGAATGACTCGTATCATTTATTTAAAACCTTTCTCGGGATTCCCTACTGTAAGTAACATCTACCGAAAAGGGGCAAAAATGTCAAAATTGTAGCGGCAAATTTCGGACCGACCGGTCCGAGTGAGCAAAGAGTGGACACAACCTCCAGAGGTGGTCCCGGAATGATTCCGTCAGACCAAACGAACAGGCCCTTTCCCAATATTACTAGTATATTAAAGTGGTTAGGAAGGAAATTGTTTAGACCATAAGGGCATTAGTCCAGCTGCCATAACAGTGATTGTCTTTAGTTTAGCTTGATAAATTTTTCAAAATGGTGAGGCTATCTGGATGAATTTTTATTTAGACGGGAAGAATAACTGAGATCAGGTCGCCACAGGCAAGAGAACAAGTCCATTTTAAGTTGGCCAATGCCAGTTCACAGTCTGAGTTTTACTTCTCAGGGTAAGGCTATGCGTCTTACCTGTTTTATGGACCTATGCTATGGGACTTCGTAATAGAACATTTTCCTGATCCTATTTAAGGGGCATTGTCACGCTATTTGGCAACTTGATAAAGAAGCTAGAAGGTGTCTTCGCATCAACTGGAATTCCAAAACTAATAATCTATCGGAAGGTACTAAAACTGTTTCCTGTCGCGCCGTTACCTGTCATGCAGCACAAGTAACTAAGCCACACAAACTGTACAAGGGCTAATTGCGCTAAAACAGCATCATCTCGTGACACTGCCTCCTTTAAAACCCGCCCCTAACACAATAGACCTCAGTTCGAGGCTCTGGGTCATAAAGTATAGAGTTGTGGTGATTTATCCCCTCCCCAGAGCCTTTTGCCTGAGGACTATACTTTGTTGTCGTTGTTGTTTTTTGTTATTGGCTGAATTTTAATATATCCAAAATCGGTCTATCTCACATTACTGGGAAGCCGCGTCCAACTTCACTTTCCAGGAAAAATGAAAGCTCGTGAAAATGAGGGTTTACAGGCTTGGTTACTTTGTTTGTCGGTCTGTCCACGTAATTCAACAGGTCCGTAAGCCGTTAAGTCTGATCACGTAATTCCATAAACTCCACTGTAAATCCTAAAGTCGGGTCCGCAATCCACCCCAATCTTTCCAATCTTGTTCTTTTTACGAGTTATTATTTTCACCTTTCTAAGTCCGTTTCAACCTTGTTAGAGCGCAGTTGACTAAGTGTCAAAAGCCAATCTCATTTGCTATGGTTTTGCATTCCTACGCTTAGTGATTAGTTAAAAAATTCTCAACCAATAAGAAGTTGAACCCAAAACCAATATGACCCGCTGACACAAGTTTTCCCCCGCTTTTTTGCAGCTGGATGTGTTACTTCTAAAACCAGACAAATTGAAATCATGAAATCATAACTGTAGTGTATTGGCAAACTTGTGTAAGTTGAAAGTATTTTTTCTCGACATTGCTCAGTAGTGTAGAAGGGCAAAAGCGAATAGAATGAACTTTTTCCAACCTTGGACAAGGTTGTTGTGTTGAGTGGCGTACCTGGGATTATTATGTCCTTTGTGATTAGTAGAATGATTACGTTGGTCATGACTCAATTAAAACGACGTCTCTCTTGAGGTTCATTTGGACTGGTAGCAGGAGCCCATCATTGAGCCTGCAACTACCCCATATTCTGTCACGGCGTTTTCAAGACCGATTCTATTTTTAGTCTGAATTTATCCGAATTCAGATCCCCCACAGAACTCGTGACCCGTTGCAATCACAAGACGGACTAAGTGACAGTTCCGGAGGCCTACTTGTTTTATCCTTACTGAAGCGTGGCTCTTGAGAGACTGGAAGTGCCTATTTCGCGGGAAAATATCTAATAACTCGGTCTGTAAAACTGCCGTTGCATTTGCTGATTATCGGAGTTGCAGGCTCCGCTTTGTAGGTACTTTGTTCTCATCGCAGCTAAGTCCAGGAAGCTATTTGGATACAATCTGCCGTAGCTCGTTGTAATTATAACCTACTTGCGTTATTACTAATTAAGGTCCAATCGCGGACAATGCAATCACACCAGCCCTGTGGTAGAATACCACAGTTCAAGTGCATGGCGAGTCATAACCAAGCCTCCTCGGGAAAACATATCCAAGGATGGTCTTCCGGAGACTGAGGAGAGCTTTCGGAGTCGATCTAGGCGAAAACACATTTAGACGTGGCGGCAGAAATAGGCCGCCTGTCCAACACAGCCTGACAACCGATCTTGTTGAATCATCTGGTGGTTTGTCCAGGAAGCAGCTTCATGAAGGTATGTTCGAATGATAGATAATTTTAAGATTGATTTCGTGTATTGCTTAAGTGATGGGGAGTAACATGAATAAGACGGATGTTGATTCTCAAAAAGATTCTCACGATTTTTATGTCGGACAAAACAGTGGCCATAAATAAAACCGTCGAAATTTTTTATGCGTCTGAAATTTAAGCGTCCGAAATATTTACGAGTACAGTATAAAGCATTCAAAGAGCTTCAAAGCCGTTGTTTTCCTTTAGGACTGAAATTTAGTTGAGACACAGGGCGATACATAACGCTTGATATATTTTGGTCATTTTTTGTCTATGTATAAAACCCTTGAGGAGTGCAATGAAACTACAGTTGCACGGAGCTGTGTCAGTCTGTGGCGTGTTAGAATTTTGACCAAAAGTTGTCGGGAACCAAGCTCAGTAAACTAAAGTCCGAAAATTTATGTCCGAAATCTTAACGTCAGAAAATTTTGTATCAAAACGGTTTTCTGTATTGTTAGAAGGTTGCTAACTACATCCGGTTTCCGAAGAGAGACCCAGGCAGTTTTGTGAAGAAAAAGTGTGTACAGTGCAGACTTTATGAGAAGTAATCCCATGGATTTCAACCATTTTGATTTTCAGAGGTGATGACGTTCTTCAGGCGTCTCCGGTGTGAAAAGTCAACTGTACCTTGTGGGAGAACAGCTTCTACTGAAGATTTGGACACATAAAAGAAAAGAGTCTCTTACTTATTCCTTCCGGCTCAATTCGAAGGGTAACCGGTTGGCAAGGTGGTGTGTTTTAAATTCTGAGTTTACTGGGGGGGGCTTTATACCCAAAGGTGTTTCTTAGTACTATTCCTTGCTAATCTGTCCTGTCAGGGTATTCAAGTGACGGCGACAACTCCTTCGTTCTCGACCGCGGTAAGACTGGATACAGGTTGTAACTGGCCTGTAGAAGAAAAAAAAGTGTCTAAATGGGCGCCCAAAATCTAACATCCTGCCTGGGCAGCTCAGAGGAGTACGTGTTCAAATATGATTAGGATTTGAGGGGTTTTTGTTATGTTGTTAAACCAGCCAAGGAACAATCGCATCACATCGAACTTACCACGATGATTACAATCAGAATTAACCGATGGCAAGGCGCATGCACCTGCGCCCCCGGATGCGGTGAAAACATGCAACAGCTGGTACGAAGCCACGGGGAAAAACATGCAACGAAAGTCACGTACTCAATGCTATGCTTGGGAAAACCAGTGCCAAGCGCGGAAGAAACATAGTAACCAGTGCCAAAGCGTCGGGAAAAGCCATGCAACCAGTGCCAAAGCGTGGAAAAACATGCAATCAGTTTGCCACAGCGCGGGAAAACCATGTAACCTTCCGGGTGCCAAGCGCGGGACACAGCATGAAACCGGTACCAAGCGCGGGACCAAACATGCAACAGTGCCAAGCGCGGAAAAAACATGCAACCAGTGCCAAGCGCAGGAAAAAGCATGCAACCGGTGCCAAAGCGCGGAAAACATGCAATTCCAGTGCCAAGCGCGGATGGAGGAAAAAACATGTAATCCAGTGACAAACGCTGGAAAAGCATGGAACCAGTACCAAGCGCGGAAAAAACATGTAACCAGTGCCAAGCCGCGGGAAAACATGCAACCAGTGTCCAGCGCATGGAAAACATGTAACCAGTAGCCAAGCGATGGGAAAAAACATGCAATCTCAGTGTCCCCAAGCGCAGGAAAAACATGCAACCAGTGCCAAGCAGCGGAAAACATGTACAGTGTCAAGGCAGAAAACCTGTAAAACAGTGCCTACAGGCCCGGGAAAAACATATAATCAGTGTCAAGCGCGGGAAAAACATGTAACGGTGCCACGCGGCAGGACAACATGTAACCAGTGTCAAGCGCGGTGAAAAACATGGAACAGTGCCAAGGCGGAAAAACATGTAATTGGTGAAGGCGATGAACAGCGCAGAATTCGTATAATTATTTCGCTCCTGATAGGGCTCTGCAATAGAGGTCACGTGACCATTGACTCAATAAAACAAGAGTTGTAATCCTGCTGATGACAAAAATGACAGAAACACATAAAAAAATATCTTACAACACGAAATTTGAGAGAAACCATTACAGCGGTTATCAGTAACCACAGGCGCCCTCCACGATTT
>JAHPZR010030438.1:0-23315 GCA_019787425.1 Platygyra sinensis | reverse complement strand
TTGGTGTGCAGCTTTTTTACCGCAAAATGTAACAGTCTATGGCGGTTTAGATGGGAAAAATAGAGCCCGCGGTCATTTTCGACTGCAGCCAATCAAATTCCTGATCGGTTGTGGCCAGTCCTTGTGAGACGTAGCCATATAATAATTAGGCAATAGACCACAAGTTTCTATGGTTTATAGGATGACTGTTTAAACCACGAGGGATTGTTGGTAGAACACGAGAAGAATTCGTAAATCACGAGCTGCAATTTATTAATAATTCACAAGACGTGCGATTTTTCCATAATTAACGGACACAATAAACCAGAGCTGATTGACCAATCAGAGCACGCGCGTGATTGGTTATTATATAATGAGGATACAATCAAGAAATATTGAACACTTTCGATGTATTAAAATTCAACTTGGCAGCGAGGATTTAGAGGTCACAAACAAAGGAAATGAATGCCATCACTTGGCCTCTATATCAAGCTGAATTTTCAACATATGAAAGTGGTCTATAGTGTATAGTGAGGACTGTATTGGAAAACTATTGCCAGTCCTGTATGGATAGTAAGCAATGTACTGTGGATGTATGTTAATAAAAATGTGCTGTAAACATCAACTCTTTCATTAGTTCAGTTGTTACTTTTGTCGTTAATTCTTCATACCCCTGCAGGCCAGTAGGCATACAAATTTATTGGAGCATATGAAAGTTTTCCCAAGTAAGGATTCAAGTCCCACAGGACACAGTCCTGTTCACTATTAGGACCGGGTTCACACTACACCGGAGGAAATTAATACGGAAGGTTTTAGTCTGAAAACTCATCAAATGTTTTCCGTTCACCAAACTAAGCCGGAGCAGGAATTTGAAAACGGGGATTCACTGTGTGAAACAAATCAAATGTTTTTCTGCTCCACATTACGCCTGGAGGAACTTAAAAAGGAGGGTTTCACTCTGAAAACACATCAAATGTTCTACCGTCACACTACGCTGGAGGAATTTCACAAGCAACAAATATCGGTCATTTGGATTGGTTTGAGGAAAGCTCGGTCACGTGACGTCATGTTTCGAAAAGCTTTTTTTTCAAAATGTATTTCCTGTCCTCCACAAAACACGAAAGACGGTGTTTTCAATTCCTCAGGTGAAGAGCTGTTCAAAAAACCCATTAATGTGGACGGTCGCCCAACCGAGAATAAAGCTGCGTTTTCGTGACGGATAGGGGGGAACGGGAGGCCTAGCGTAGAATAAAAGAAGCTGCGTTTTCGTGACGGGGATTCAGTGTGGACAGACGGTCAGGCACCAACCCGTAGAAAACAAAGTTGCGTTTTCGTGACGGATTAGTGTGGACGGTAGACCTAACCGTAGAAATAAAGTTGCGTTTTCGTGACGGATTAGTGTGGACGGGTAGGGACCCAACCGTAGTAATAAAGGCGGCGTTTTCGTGAAGGATTAGTGTGGACGGTAGGCCTAACCGTAGAAATAAAGCTCCGTTTTCGTGACGGATTAGTGTGGACGGTAGGCCTAACCGTAGAAATAAAGCTGCGTTTTCGTGACGGATTAGTGTGGACGGCTAAGGGCCTAACCAGTAGTTCAGCACAAATGGGATAAGATTGGCCATAATATCACTTAAGGCGAGCGTGGTGACCTATCCTTTTTAATGTACTTTTTGAAACAGTGATAGGGAGCATTCAGGGAAAGTTTCAAAAGAAATTGTTTAGCAACTTTTTTCTGAGGAATCACTTCACTGGCAGTCGGCATTGCTAGACAATACATAACTCAGTTACAATACTTTGCAATCTTTTGACATAACAATCAAATACACGGTCTGCTATGTACTAACAGGACATTATTTACTTGCAATAGTTTTACAGTACAGCACTTTTTTAAGCGTAGGCTACTTCAATAACTTACGCTACATTTCTAAACAATACTTACAATACGTTGCAATGGAAAACTCACAATTCACTAATTAAGCCTTCCTTCCTTCTTCCTTCCTTCGATCCCAACCTACAGTACAGACCTCGAACTTCGTAAGTTAATGAAAACGTCAGTTGACAAATTTATTCAGTAAAATTTCTATTAAAAAATCAGGTCGAGGAGTCAACTGACGAGTCGAAACTGCTAAAGTGAACAAATCGCCGATTCAACCAACTTAATGGTTGTGAGCAGTACTATTAATGTGGTTGAGTTGCTATTTCATGATCGATTGTTGAAGGGACACCTTACCTACAGCGCTAGAACTCTGGGCGTTGCCTCCTTTGGTTGTTACCAGACGTGATGACAGAAAAATGTTTGGACGCCATGCTTATATGCATCCTAATATCAGCGTAAAGTTTTAGTAAATTCTCCACCTTTCAACGGGCCTGTTAGTTGTCTTTGTTAGCGGCAATATGTTCCCTTGACGCGATCAGATTGCGGTCCCATTCTTGACTATTTCTAGATACCGAACGTCAAGGTTGGACACTGTTAACTTTGTTCGTTATATCGGAAGCTTGGCCATTGAATTCAGTACTGCTCATGTATTATTTAGTAAACGAATATCTGTTTGTTCCATCAGAAAGAGGACTGTCAGTAAACAGTGTAAATCAGAAACTGGATACGAGAAGTTTTATTTCCCCACCGTCACGCTAAGAGAGTTTTCAAGAAGAATGACAAAAACTCCTTTAAATAGTAAAACTACTTCTGTTCCTAGGTTTTTGAAGCTCATTGCAGATTGATTTAACCAAGTTTGAGTCAATTTTCTAGACAAATCAAAAGATACCATTTAAACATGTTTCAGATAAAAGGCAAAGTCGCATTTAAAATATTTTTTTTCTTGACGCAAGTGGTACCAACATCAATCAAGTGAGCTAGTGTTTATACGGACGTAAGAGTCTGAAAAAAAAAAAAAAACACTTTATAACATTTTAGTATGAACATTGTAATTTAAATTTAAAAAAAAAACGCCATGGACATTAAAGTGTCAAGCCTTTGTTTCCACAACACGAAACTGCTCGGGCAATTGAGAGGTAGTGTCGCTTTCTATATTATATTGAACTTTATGTGTTAATGCAAACTTTAGCTCTGTGTGAAACTAAATAGTAATTACATTATTATAGGCAGAAATTTTCGTGCTTGTTCGTAATCCAGTTTTAACATTAGATCTACAATTTGTCGGCAATTTTTAAACTCGAGTGCTCTTCAAAGTTAGAGAATTAATATTTTTGTTGACGTAAAAGTTACGAGATCATCATCAACTGATACGAGAGTTTATAAACGTAATTGACTTAAAAGAGAAATTAGCAACATGTGATATCGTTATATGGGTTTTGGGTTTGATACAAACTCTGCTTTATTGCGTAGGTGGTTGAGTAAACTCTGTGATGGTGGCCGCTTTAACTGAGTCTCAAGGTCTGGATCCGCCACATATTTCTAATAAAAAAGACTGATTCATGCAGCAAAAATACTCATTTGCCAGTGCAAACCCAAAGTATTGTTTCATAAAGATAACACGACCGCGTACTTAAACAACACAACTATTGGGAATTTTTTGGTCTATTTTTGCCAAAAAATGTTTTCTTTGTCCTCTCAGAGAGGAGGTAATCTAACTTTCCAAGAAATTAAACTTAATTAAAAGTCAATAACAAAGGGGTTTCCCTGTACAGTGCCGTTTAGAGTTAAGATCATCGTGAATGTTGATCAAAGTAGGCCGTGGATAAGAGGACCTGTCAAGCCAAACCGGAGATGAGACAGGTGGCATGATGGTTGCCTTTCGCTAAGTTTTATATTGTTTTTCTTCTCTGGTCCCTATACAGGGCTTTCCAAAAATATCACCTAGTTGCTTTAATATCTTTCCGGAAATTCGAAAAAAAAAATTCTAAACGTCACAAAAAAAAGTTCTAACTATCTGGAAAAACCCTAATATTTCTATTTTTGTCTTAAAAATAAGCCTTCACTGAAACATTTAGGCAATATTAGGAGTTGGGAAGGAGGATTCAGGTCATTTTGGAAAACTGCTGCTTCAGTGGTTTTAGTGAATCTATGGAATAAGGGGGAAATCGTCAATGATCTGGATTGTTTTATTATTTTTGATCGCTATTGTTTTGAGTATTGTTTCAAGAAACTAGCTAGCTAGGAAAACAAAGGGCTCAGCCAAAAAAGCTATAAATATTTCTCAATATCCCTAACATTTATAGGTTCTAAATATTTGGGAGCCTTCTAAATATGGTGCAAAAAATATCCGAGAATTTCTGCTGAAAGGTCTATGACGTGACATTCAGACAAGGTAGCCGCGTTATTGAAAAGGCGCCAAATTATCATCCACGATTTAATCCAACTCCGCCCAAGCCCTCACTATGTCAATAATAACATCTCCTCTAGTTAAGAGGTAGTAAAGAAGAAACTGTCAGCGCTATTATCAAAGTTTCGTTTTACTTTTGATTTTAAACAGTCGTTAAGTAGAAAGCAATCAGACTTTTCAACTGCAACTTTCTCTTGAATGATGTTTTAAGTACTAAATGATAAAGGAATGCCCACAGTAAGCCGAGGAAATTTGAAACGCAGCTCTATTTCTACGGTTAGGCCTACCGTCCATCCGTCACGAAAACAGAGCTTTATTTCTATGGTTAGGTCTACCGTCCACACAAATCCTTCACAAAAAACGCAGCTTTATTTCTACGGTTAGGCTTACCGTCCACAATAATCCGTCACTTAAACGGAGCTTTATTTTTACGGTAAGGCCTACCGTCCACATTATATGGGTTTTTTGAAACGCTCTTCAAACCTGAGGAATTTGAAAACGCCGGCTTTTTGTTTTTGTGAGGACGGAAAACAATTTGAAAACGAAGCTTTTCGAAAACGATGACGTCACTATATTCTCTTGATTTCTGTGACCGAGTTTTCCTCAAACACAAATCCAAAATGACCGGTATTGTTGCTTGTGTAAATTCCTCCGGCGTAGTGTGAACGGAAAACATTTGATGAGTTTTCAGAGTGAAATCTCCGTTTTTAAATTCCTCCGGCGTAGTGTGGACGGAAAACATTTGATGAGTTTTCAGAGTGAAATCTCCGTTTTAATATTCCTCCGGCGTAATGTGGAGAGAAAACATTTGATGTGTTTTCACAGTGAATCTCCGTTTTTAAATTCCTCAGGCGTAGTGTGAACGGAAAACATTCGATGACTTTTCAGAGTGAAATCTCCGTTTTTAAATTCCTCAGGCGTAGTGTGGACGGAAAACATTTGATGAGTTTTCAGAGTGAAATCTCCGTTTTAATATTCCTCCGGCGTAGTGTGGACGGAAAACATTTGATGAGTTTTCAGAGTGAAATCTCCGTTTTAATATTCCTCCGGCGTAATGTGGAGAGAAAACATTTGATGTGTTTTCACAGTGAATCTCCGTTTTAATATTCCTCCGGCGTAGTGTGAACGGAAAACATTTGATGAGTTTTCAGAGTGAAATCTCCGTTTTAATATTCCTCCGGCGTAGTGTGAACGGAAAACATTTGATTAGTTTTCAGAGTGAAACCTCCGTTTTAATATTCCTCCGGCGTAGTGTGGACGGAAAACATTTGATGCGTTTTCAGAGTGAAACCTCCGGTTTAATATTCCTCCGGCGTAGTGTGAACGGAAAACATTTGATGAGTTTTCAGAGTGAAATCTCCGTTTTAATATTCCTCCGGCGTAGTGTGAACGGAAAACATTTGATGAGTTTTCAGAGTGAAACCTCCGTTTTAATATTCCTCCGGCGTAGTGTGAACGGAAAACATTTGATGAGTTTTCAGAGTGAAATCTCCGTTTTAATATTCCTCCGGCGTAGTGTGAACGGAAAACATTTGATGAGTTTTCAGAGTGAAATCTCCGTTTTCATATTCCTCCAGCGTAGTGTGAACGGAAAACATTTGATGAGTTTTCAGAGTGAAATCTCCGTTTTCATATTCCTCCGGCGTAGTGTGAACGGAAAACATTTGATGAGTTTTCAGAGTGAAATCTCCGTTTTCATATTCCTCCAGCGTAGTGTGAACGGAAAACATTTGATGAGTTTTCAGAGTGAAATCTCCGTTTTTAAATTCCTCTGGCGTAATGTGGAGAGAAAACATTTGATGTGTTTTCACAGTGAATCTCCGTTTTCAAATTCCTCCGGCTTAAAGTGAACGGAAAACATTTGATGCGTTTTCAGAGTGAAACCTCCGTTTTCAATTTCCTCCGGTGTAGTGTGAACCGGGCCTAATAGTGGAACAGGACTGTGTCCTGTGAGAGTTTAAACCCTTACTTGGGAAAAACTTTCATATGCTCCAATAAATTTGTATGCCTACTGGCCACATGGGTATGAAGAATTAAACGACAAAAGTAACAATTGAACTAATGAAAGAGTTGATGTTTTTACAGCACATTTTTATTAACATTACAATCCACAGTACATTGTTTTCCAATACAGTCCTCACTATGCACTATAGGCCATTTTCGATATGTTGAAATTCAGCTTGTAATGAGGCCTAGAGGAGAGAAACAAAAGAAATGAATAACATGGTCATTCAATTTCCTTTGTTTGTGTCCTCTAAGCCTCGCTGCCAAGTTGAATTTTAATACATCAAAAGTGTTCAATATTTCTTGATTATATCTCTCATTATATAATAACCAGATCAATGTGCGTGCTCTGATTGGTCAATCAGCTGTGGTTTATCGTGTCAGTTAACTTATGGAAAAATCGCACGTCTTCTGAATTGTAGTTATATAAATTGCGGCTCGTGATTTACGAATTCTTCTCGTGTTCTACCAACATCCCTCGTGGTTTAACAGTCATCCTATGAACCATAGAAACTTGTGGTCTATTGCCTAATTATTATATGGCTGCACCTCACAAGGACTGCGAACAACCGAATTCGCGGAATTTGATTGGCTGCAGTCGATAATGACCGCGGGCTCTATTTTCCCATCTAGACCACCATAGACTGGTTACATTTTGCGGTAAAAAAGCTGCAAACCAAAGTACAAAAATATTGACTATTTTCTTTAAAAAAAATATTAACAAGTCAAAATGTTCAAAAGCCCTAGGAGAAAAAAAATGTAAAGACGACGAGCAAACTTTGGCGCGCAGCTCTAAGTTCAGCTCATTGCTGTTCACAAGAAAATGTCAGCTAGTGAAAACCAGTTTCATTAACGAATTAATTTTTCTTGTTTGCTATATAATAAACATCTTATTAATAACCGAGCTTCATCGGTCTGTATGGAAGAATCTTGACCTCGACCTCGTCTGTACTCACGAACCCGGTCAAGATTCTCCGAATACAGACCTCCTTCTCGGTTGGTAAGAGCTAAGTATTGCATTGCGCAGCCCTACCGTACCCGATTTTCGCTTCGATCATTAACGCGCATACATGAGCGCGTGTACGTACAAAGCGTAAGAGATTTGCCGCTCAAGCAGGAAGCTTGGCAGCGAAATAAATGCTTGTTTTTTCTTAGACGAGCAAGGTGACCTATACTTTTATTATGTTATTTTAGTGAACAAATAATTCGCTTTTAGTTGAAAAAAAATTAAGAAAAAACTGTTCCAAAGGAAAAAGAGATAAAGCTAAAAAAGTACTGCACAAAAGCGTTACTGGAAGATGCGAGTTATGACCTCAAAAAACAACGATTACAGGAACGTTTGAGTCAATGTCGTATTCATAAATTGTAAATTACAGTGTTCCAAGTGCCCGAGATTTGATACCTGACAAGATTTTTTTCATGTTTTGCTTTAATAACCTTTGCTTCCAGCTAGCGCAAAATGTAATGTGAACTGATTTAATAACGCGCGTAGTTCAGCATAAATGGGATAAGATTGGCCATAATATCACTTACGGCGAGCGTTGTGACCTATCCTTTTTAATGTATTTTTTGAAACAGTGATAGGGAACATTCAGGGAAAGTTTCAAAAGAAATTGTTTAGCAACTTTTTTCTGAGGAATCACTTCACTGGCAGTCGGCATTGCTAGACAATACATAACTCAGTTACAATACTTTGCAATCTTTTGACATAACAATCAAATACACGGTCTGCTATGTACTAACAGGACATTATTTACTTGCAATAGTTTTACAGTACAGCACTTTTTTAAGCGTAGGCTACTTCAATAACTTACGATACATTTCTAAACAATACTTACAATACGTTGCAATGGAAAACTCACAATTCACTAATTAAGCCTTCCTTCCTTCTTCCTTCCTTCGATCCAACCTACAGTACAGACCTCGAACTTCGTAAGTTAATGAAAACGTCAGTTGACAAATTTATTCAGTAAAATTTCTATTAAAAAATCAGGTCGAGGAGTCAACTGACGAGTCAAAACTGCTAAAGTGAACGAATCGCCGATTCAACCAACTTAATGGTTGTGAGCAGTACTATTAATGTGGTTGATTGCTATTTCATGATCGATTGTTGAAGGGACACCTTACCTACAGCGCTAGAACTCTGGGCGTTGCCTCCTTTGGTTGTTACCAGACGTGATGACAGAAAAATGTTTGGACGCCATGCTTATATGCATCCTAATATCAGCGTAAAGTTTTAGTAAATTCTCCACCTTTCAACGGGCCTGATAGTTGTCTTTCTAGCGGCAATATGTTGCCTTGACGCGATCAGATTGCGGTCCCATTCTTGACTATTTCTAGATACCGAACGTCAAGGTTGACAATATTAACTTTGTTCGTTATATCGGAAGCTTGGCCATTGAATTCAGTACTGCTCATGTATTAATTTAGTAAACGAATATCTGTTTTGTTCCATCAGAAAGAGGACTGTCAGTAAACAGTGTAAATCAGAAATTGGATACGAGAAGTTTTTATTTCCCCACCGTCACGCTAAGAGAGTTTTCAAGAAGAATGACAAAACTCCTTTAAATAGTAAAACTACTTCTGTTCCTAGGTTTTTGAAGCTCATTGCAGATTGATTTAACCAAGTTTGAGTCAATTTTCTAGACAAATCAAAAGATACCATGTTTCAGATAAAGGCAAAGTCGCATTAAATTTTTTTTTCTTGACGCAAGTGGTACCAAGCATCAATCAAGTGAGCTAAGTGCGTTATACGGACGTAACAGTCTGAAAAAAAAAACACTTTATAAGATTCTTAGTATGAACATTGTAATTTAAATTAAAAAAACGCCATGACATTAAAGTGTCAAGCCTTTGTTTCCACAACACGAAACTACTCGGGCAATTGAGAGGTAGTGTCGCTTCTATATTATATTGAACTTTATGTGTTAATGCAAACTTTAGCTCTGTGTTGAAATTAAATAGTAATTACATATATTATAGGCAGAAATTTTCGTTGCTTGTTCGTAATCCAGTTTAAACATTAGATCTACAATTTGTCGGCAATTTTTAAACTCGAGTGCTCTTCAAAGTTAGAGAATTGATATTTTTGTTGACGTAAAAGTTACGAGATCATCCATCAACTGATACGAGAGTTATAAACGTAATTGACTCAAAAGAGAAACTAGGAACATGTGATATCGTTATATGGGTTTTGGGTTTGATACAAACTCTGCTTTATTGCGTAGGTGGTTGAGTAAACTCTGTGATGGTGGCCGCTTTAACTGAGTCTCAAGGTCTGGATCCGCCACATATTTCTAATAAAAAAGACTGATTCATGCAGCAAAAATATTCATTTGCCAGTGCAAACCCAAAGTATTGTTTCATAAAGATAACAAGACCGCGTACTTAAACAACACAACTATTGGGAATTTTTTGGTCTATTTTTGCCAAAAAATGTTTTTTTTTGTCCTCTCAGCGAGGAGGTAATCTAACTTTCTAAGAAATTAAACTTAATTAAAAGTCAATAACAAAAGGGTTTCCCTATTCAGTGCCATTTAGAGTTAAGATCATCGTGAATGTTGATCAAAGTAGGCCGTGGATAAGAGGACCTGTCAAGCCAGACCGGAGATGAGAAAGGTGGCATGATGGTTGCCTTTCGCTACGTTTTATATTGTTTTTGCTCTCTGGTCCCTATACAGGGCTTTCCAAAAATATCACCTAGTTGCTTTAATATCTTTCCGGAAATTCGAAAAAAAAAAATTCTAAACGTCACAAAAAAATTCTAACTATCTCGAAAAACCCTAATATTTCTATTTTTGTCTTAAAAATAAGCCGTAACTGAAACATTTAGGCAATATTAGGAGTTGGGAAGGAGGATTCAGGTCATTTTGGAAAACTGCTGCTTCAGTGGTTTTAGTGAATCTATGGAATCTATTTTTTAAGGGGGAAATCGTCAATGATCTCGATTGTTTTATTATTTTTGATCGCTATTGTTTTGAGTATTGTTTCAAGAAACTAGCTAGCTAGGAAAACAAAGGGCTCCGCCAAAAAAGGCTATAAATATTTCTCAATATCCCTAACATTTATAAGTAGGTTCTAAATATTTGGGAGCCTTCTAAATATGGTGCAAAAAATATCCGAGAATTTCTGCTCAAAGGTCTATGACGTGACATTCAGGCAAGGTAGCCGTGTTATTGAAAAGGCGCCAAATTATCATCCACGATTTAATCCAACTCCGCCCAAGCCCGCACAATGTCAATAATAACATCTCCTCTAGTTAACAGGCAGTAAAGAAGAAACTATCAGCGCTATTATCAAAGTTTCGTTTTGCTTTTGATTTTAAAAGTCGTTAAATAAAAAGCAATCAAACTTTTCAACTGCAACTTTCTCTTGAATAATTTTTCATGTAGTACGAAAAATAAGAGAATGCCCACAGTAAGCCGAAGAAAATTAACAACGCAGCTTTATTTCTACGGTTAGGCCTAACGTCCACATTTTATGGGGTTTTTTAAACGTTCTTCAAACCTGAGGAATTTGAAAACGCCGGAGTTTTGTTTTCGTGAGGATGGAAAACATTTTGATAACGGGGCTTTTCGAAACTGACAGCTTCACCATAATCACGTGATTTCTGTGACCGAGTTTTCCTCAAACAAAAATCCAAAATCACCGGTATTTGTTGCCTGTGTAAATTTCTCTGAAGTAGTGTGGACGGAAAACATTTAATGCGTTTTCAGAGTGAAATCTCCGTTTTTAAATTCCTCCAGCGTAGTGTGAACGGAAAACATTTTATGCGTTTTCAGAGTGAAACCTCCGTTTTCATATTCCTCCAACGTAGTGTGAACGGAAAACATTTGATGCGTTTTCAGAGTGAAATCTCCGTTTTTAAATTCCTCCGGCGTAGTGTGAACGGAAAACATTTGATGCGTTTTCAGAGTGAAATCTTCGTTTTTAAATTCCTCCAGCGTAGTGTGAACGGAAAACATTTGATGCGTTTTCAGAGCGAAATCTTGGTTTTCAAATTCCTCCGGCGTAATAAGAATGAAAAACATTCGATGCGTTCTCAGAGTGAAATCTCCGTTTTTAAATTCCTCCGGCGTAGTGTGAACGGAAAACATTTGATGCGTTTTCAGAGTGAAACCTCCGTTTTTAAATTCCTCCAGCGTAGTGTGAACGGAAAACATTTGATGCGTTTTCAGAGTGAAATCTTCGTTTTTAAATTCCTCCAGCGTAGTGTGAACGGAAAACATTTGATGCGTTTTCAGAGCGAAATCTTGGTTTTCAAATTCCTCCGGCGTAATAAGAATGAAAAACATTCGATGCGTTCTCAGAGTGAAATCTCCGTTTTTAAATTCCTCCAGCGTAGTGTGAACGGAAAACATTTGATGAGTTTTCAGAGTGAAACCTCCGTTTTTAAATTCCTCCGGCGTAGTGTGAACGGAAAACATTTGATGAGTTTTCAGAGTGAAACCTTCGTTTTCAAATTCCTCTGGTGTAGTGTGGACGGAAAACATTCGATGCGTTTTCAGAGTGAAATCTTCGTTTTTAAATTCCTCCGGCTTAGTGTGAACGGAAAACATTTGATGCGTTTTCAGAGCGAAATCTTGGTTTTCAAATTCCTCCGGCGTAATAAGAATGAAAAACATTCAATGCGTTCTCAGAGTGAAATCTCCGTTTTCAAATTCCTCCGGCGTAGTGTGAACGGAAAACATTGATGAGTTTGTAGTGTGGACCGGGTCTAATAGTGGGCCTAATAGTGGAACAGGACTGTGTCCTGTGGGACTTGAATCCTTTACTTGGGAAAAACTTTCATATGCTCCAATAAATTTGTATGCCTACTGGCCTGCAGGGGTATGAAGAATTAAACGACAAAAGTAACAACTGAACTAATGAAAGAGTTGATGTTAACAGCACATTTTTATTAACAGAACAATCCACAGTACATTGCTTACTATCCAATACAGGACTGGCAATAGTTTTCTAATACAGTCCTCACTATACACTATAGACCACTTTCAATATGTTGAAATTCAGCTTGATATTGAGGCCTAGATGGTCATTCAATTTCCTTTGTTTGTGACCTCTAAGCCTCGCTGCCAAGTTGAATTTTAATACATCGAAAGTGTTCAATATTTCTTGATTGTATCCCTCATTATATAATAACCAAATCAACGCGCGTGCTCTGATTGGTCAATCAGCTCTGGTTTATTGTGTCGGTTAACTTATGGAAAAATCGCACGTCTTGTGAATTATTAAATAAATTGCAGCTCGTGATTTACGAATTCTCTCGTGTTCTACCAACATCCCTCGTGGTTTAGCAGTCATCCTATAAACCATAGAAACTTGTGGTCTATTGCCTAATTATTATATGGCTACGTCTCACAAGGACTGGGAACAACCGAATTCACGAATTTGATTGGCTGCAGTCGACAATGACCGCGGGCTCTATTTTCCCATCTAAACCGCCATAGACTGGTTACATTTTGCGGTAAAAAAGCTGCACACCAAAGTAAAAAAATTATTAATAAGTCAAAATGTTCAAAAGCCCTTGGAGAAAAAAATGTAAAGACGACGAGCAAACTTTGGCAGATTTAAGTTCAGCTCATTGCTGTTCACAAGAAAATGTCAGCTAGTGAAAACCAGTTTCATTAACGAAGTAATTTTTCTTGTTTTCTATATAATAAACATTAATAACCGAGCTTCATCGGTCTGTATGGAAGAATCTTGACCTCGACCTCGTCTGTACTCACGAACCCGGTCAAGATTCTCCCAATACAGACCTCCTGCTCGGTTGGTAAGAGCTAAGTATTGCATTGCGCAGCCCTACTGTACCCGATTTTCGCTTCGATTCATTAACGCGCATACAAGAGCGCGTGTACGTACATAGCGTAAGAGATTTGCCGCTCAAGCAGGAAGCTTGGCAGCGAAATAAATGCTTGTTTTTTCTTAGACGAGCAAGGTGACCTATACAGTTTTATTATGTAATTTTAGTGAACAAATCATTCGCTTTTAGTTGAAAAAAAATTAAGAAAAATTGTTCCAAAGGAAAAAAAGATAAAGCTAAAAAAGTACTGCACAAAACCATTACTGGAAGATGCGAGTTATGACCTCAAAAAACAACGATTACAGGAACGTTTGAGTCAATGTCGTATTCATAAATTGTAAATTACAGTGTTCCAAGTGCCCGAGATTTGATACCTGACAAGATTTTTTCATGTTTTGCTTTAATAACCTTTGCTTCCAGCTACCGCAAAATGTAATGGGAACTGATTTAATAACGCGCGTAGTTCAGCATAAATGGGATAAGATTGGCCATAATATCACTTAAGGCGAACGTGGTGACCTATCCTTTTTAATGTATTTTTTGAAACAGTGATAGGGAACATTCAGGGAAAGTTTCAAAAGAAATTGTTTAGCAACTTTTTTCTGAGGAATCACTTCACTGGCAGTCGGCATTGCTAGACAATACATAACTCAGTTACAATACTTTGCAATCTTTTGACATAACAATCAAATACACGGTCTGCTATGTACTAACAGGACATTATTTACTTGCAATAGTTTTACAGTACAGCACTTTTTTAAGCGTAGGCTACTTCAATAACTTACGATACATTTCTAAACAATACTTACAATACGTTGCAATGGAAAACTCACAATTCACTAATTAAGCCTTCCTTCCTTCTTCCTTCCTTCGATCCCAACCTACAGTACAGACCTCGAACTTCGTAAGTTAATGAAAACGTCAGTTGACAAATTCAGTAAAATTTCTATTAAAAAATCAGGTCGAGGAGTCAACTGACGAGTCAAAACTGCTAAAGTGAACGAATCGCCGATTCAACCAACTTAATGGTTGTGAGCAGTACTATTAATGTGGTTGAGTTGCTATTTCATGATCGACTGTTGAAGGGACACCTTACCTACAGCGCTAGAACTCTGGGCGTTGCCTCCTTTGGTTGTTACCAGACGTGATGACAGAAAAATGTTTGGACGCCATGCTTATATGCATCCTAATATCAGCGTAAAGTTTTAGTAAATTCTCCACCTTTCAACGGGCCTGTTAGTTTTCTTTGTTAGCGGCAATATGTTCCCTTGACGCGATCAGATTGCGGTCCCATTCTTGACTATTTCTAGATACCGAACGTCAAGATTGACAATATTAACTTTGTTCGTTATATCGGAAGCTTGGCCATTGAATTCAGTACTGCTCATGTATTAATTTAGTAAACGAATATCTGTTTGTTCCATCAGAAAGAGGACTGTCAGTAAACAGTCTCAATCAGAAATTGGATACCGGAGAAGTTTTTATTTCCCCACCGTCACGCTAAGAGAGTTTTCAAGAAGAATGACAAAACTCCTTTAAATAGTAAAACTACTTCTGTTCCTAGGTTTTTGAAGCTCATTGCAGATTGATTTAACCAAGTTTGAGTCAATTTTCTAGACAAATCAAAAGATACCATTTAAACATGTTTCAGATAAAAGGCAAAGTCGCATTTAAATTTTTTTTTCTTGACGCAAGTGGTACCAACATCAATCAAGTGAGCTAAGTGTTTATACGGACGTAACAGTCTGAAAAAAAAAATTTGTAAGATTCTTAGTATGAACATTGTAATTTAAATTTTAAAAAAACGCACTTGACATTAAAGTGTCAAGCCTTTGTTTCCACAACACGAAACTTCTCGGGCTGTTGAGAGGTAGTGTCGCCTTCTACATTATATTGAACTTTATGTGTTAATGCAAACTTTTAGCTCTGTGTTGAAATTAAATAGTAATTACATTATTATAGGCGGACATTTTCCTTGCTTGTTCGTAATCCAGTTACAACATTAGATCTACAATTTGTCGGCAATTTTTAAACTCGAGTGCTCTTCAAAGTTAGAGAATTAATATTTTTGTTGACGTAAAAGTTACGAGATCATCATCAGCTGATACGAGAGTTTATAAACGTAATTGACTTAAAAGAGAAAAAAGCGACATATGATATCGTTTTATTGGTTTTGGGTTTTCCACAAACTCTGCTTTATTGCGTAGGTGGTTGAGTAAACTTAGTGATAGTGGCCGCTTTAGATAGCTTTTCAGCTTTTTTCATTTCGGTCTGAAGAGAGCATGACACAATGTGGCTGACAAAACAGGCCCTAAAATATCATGGTTCGCGTGAGCATGCTTGCGACCTTTAAAATAAGGATCTGATAAAATGTGCATGCGCGGAGCAATATTGGTGACAGACGCAAAAAATGCTGACGTTTCAGTCTTGCAAGGTCGGTTTCTGCATACCTTCCCTATAGAATATAATCTGAAAAGACTGAAAGTAATCGTTTCCCGGGCGCATTCTATCGTCAAGAAATGTGCACTAAACTGCGATCTCATCTGTCAACCATTTTTCAAAAACCTACGTTTTTTTCTCCCGAAGGACCGTTCTCCTTTTGTCACAAAATATGAAAGGCCCCTCATTCCTTTAACAAAAGCGACGGATACTAAGGTCCTCGAGTAAGATTTCCCTTTAAATTGGCTTAATATAACGTAAAATGACTATTTTTAGTAACTGCAACTTTACAGATCTGAACAAAGTACAAATTTTGAGTTCCATGTGTCTTTAGCTTTCTTCGATACAATACTTATAGCAGTTTTTACTTCGGATGCTGTACCTCGCTCACAGGGCCTTCCCATGGCTGTAAGCGTCCGGTCCGGACTAGGCATGTTCCGTAGTAAGGTTGGTCAGTCATTCTTTGAGACCGTTTTGGGTGATTTACACCGAATTGAGATTGCACAAGCAATGAAAAAGTAACTGAGAACTTTCCTATAAAAAAATCTCTCATTACTTCCAAGAGGTTAACTGTTCACAAAACTCGAGCAAAGCAGACGATTGGGTTCATTATTTGATTTGGATATAGGGAGTAAATATTATCATTAAAATCGAACGGAGACCATGGTGGGAAACATTTGAATTTGCATCAAAGCATGCATAACAGAACATGGATTCCTTTCAAGGCTGAAAGAGTACTAGATATGTGTAGAAGGTAACTAGAAACCTCTTTCTCGAAAACCCTTACATGTCTTGAAATCATGTTAACCAGGCTATAAAACGGAGATAGCCTCAAGTATTCTGCAAGTTATCGATTGCTGACGCTTACAAATTCTCTTGATTGTTTGTAAAAAAGCTAATATTTTATCAATGAAGGCAACATTTCGGATCCACATTTTTTTTTAGTTTTAGAGCCGTTAAAAAATTGAAAAAAACAAATGAAATTAAAAATAGCCCTGATTAAAATTGTTCCTAGCCTCGTCCCCCAATGACAGTAACATGACGACCAAAATATACTCCACTCTTTCTTTTTTAGTTTAATGACCCTTGTCCTTAATTACCGAACTACTTAGACAATATATAAATATTCAAGTGCAGATTAAGTTCTTCTGTGCGGTGAAAAAAAACGTTCACGAGTAAAAATTGTATAAAAGGAGTGCTTTTTGCGGGAAAGTAACACAACAAATTCGGTAAGATGGCTCGATTTCTGAGTGGAATCGGAGTTTTTCTTCTTGCTGTTTCTACATCACTGCTCTTAGTAAACGCTGAAGAGGAAAAGATTTTATCCGACAAGGATTTAGAAATCAAAAATGATGAACCAGTTCTAGAAGACCAGGAACTGTTAAATGACCTTTTAGCCGAGGCGCAAAACGGTAAGAGCTTAAACATGCAGTACAAATACTCAGTTCTTGTGTGGTTTTCTGTCTTAGGTTTCTTCTTAAAACTCTTTTTTTGTTGTTGCTAATGTTAAAAGAGACTGCAAAAAAGCATTATATTAAATTAACAGGCTAATACACAGCTTTTAGTGTCAACAGCAATTGATCTGTTCCAAACCGGTAATTTATCCACATAAACTGCGGAACCATTTTCACTGCGTGCCATCCGTTCAGCGATTGTCAGTCCGTTGAGTTCCTGTCAATTTTGGAGTCCTTTTCTACTAAATTATGCAAAAATACTCTCCGTACTTTCGGTTATTTTTATTGTGTCCCGAAGGTTTGCTCTGTAAAAAAATTTGATTGCGCCGTAAGAGGAATGTTATAAGGCTTTGCTTAATTCTCAGGACCCAGCGAAGACAATGCAGCTGAAAATTCCCCAGAAGAATGGGTCCAAGATAGTTCTGACGAAGCAGGTCTCTCATCAGAGGATGACAAAGGTGAGCATTTCTGACACAATAATTGATTCCCCTTAATTTGTATTTTACGCTCCATTTTCAATGATTCTCAGTAATAAGCAAGTTTGCGAGTAAACCCTCTGTGTTAAAACAGTATGGGCTGGCCATTGACATAACTCTGTCACGTTAACGTTTTGTTCCCCTTGATTGATACAGAATTTATAATCCATAGAGGGATAGAGAAAATTATAACTAAAAATGTCAATTCTTTGCTTAGGAGCTAGTGAGGACAAATTTGAAAGTTCCCAGGAAGAAAGCGAAGAAAGCATTGAAGAAGATGACCTTTCATTGGAGGATAACGAAGGTAGAAAATTCTGAAACATTATTGCTTTTTGCATTGTGTATTTAATATTAATCACTGCTGCTCCTTGTCTTGGTTCACGTACGCTTTCGCCCTAAACGTATAATCGAATTAATATATAATTCTTAGTAAAATTTTATGAAGACAGTGCTAACTAAACATGTTACCTCTTAGATACCAGCGAGGACGAAGACACTGAAAGTTCCCCAGAGAACAGTGAAGACGACCCCGGGAAAGAAGACCTCCCTTTTGAAGATAACGAAGGTATGAAAATTTTACCTCGACATTCTTTTTATTTCACGAAAGATTGTTTCAAATTAGAACATCAGTCGGTCCTTTAAATCCGTATTGACAGTTTAGTTCCACATATGAATGTCGTGATTCTTGCTACTCACTGTCATAAACGTCATCTTATTCCTTGATAAGAATTTAACAGTACATCATTGAAATATCCCTTAGTTGGCTATTTTCGATATTCTTAGCACCTGGTTGTGGCTCTTGAGGATTGAGGAGTTTTGAAGAGGAGCCATATAAGAGTTTATTGTGATGATGATAAACTATAAAAGAATTAAATATGAGAAATAAAAGTATGACGTCGTTTTAAACCTTTCCCAAAAACTTCTTGATGTTATAATTAATCGGCTAAGCGACTGACCAATTACCCATTCGCCATCGAGAAACACAAGCTTATTATTCATGATAAAATAGAGTGAATTTTCATCCTTTGGCCTAGATCCTTCGAAAAAGTCAGCTGTATTGCTAACCTTGGTATTGAGTATTAAGATCATTACGTGACGGGATCCAGGATGATATTTACTCTGAATAACTTGATACAACAAGTTCAGAATATGTGTAGCCACGAACCTTGAGCCTAGAGCAAGCCGCGAGCTTTCACTGATACAGTTGATCACTTAAGCCTACCACTGAGAATCGTGAACACCATGACTTGTATCTATGGTCCTAAACAGCGCGCATTATCATCTCTCCTCTATTTCCGATAACTGATGTCCTGATATTATCTAAAGAAAGATCAAAGTTTCCATCACTTATCCAGTTAGTCAAGGACACTATTAAGACGCGACGCAACTAAGATGCAGAATTAATTAAAATGCACGAAATATCGCACAAGCAATCTAGTTCTTGGGTGTCGCTCTTCTATCGAAGGCGATGAGGTCATGGACTTGCTTTCCGTTGAACTGCACAATCTCGTTCCCAGTGTCCTCTCTCTACCTATCGAGGTAGAAAGAGGACCCCGAGAACGAGATTGTGAATTGTAGGCTTTGCATGTTCTTGAAAAACAAGAGAGAACCTTATCTTGTGACTTGTTACTAAGCTATTGTGCAAGTACTGTCGACGAAGTAGTCTGAAAGCTGCTGGTATGAACCATTGTAAACTGAATCTTTATGGACTTACTTTTCCATAGAATACAGCCAAGATAACTTGGATGAAGATTCTCCTGATGGAACTGAAGACAGCGCGGAGGAAGAAATCAATGAAGGTATAGAGTAAATGATTATTCCTTTTACTGCATAATTTATTCCGTTTAACGAATAAATTATGTCTTTCTAACGCATCGATATATATATATGTCCTCTTTCATATCAAGCCAGAGCGTTCAATTAGTATAGGTAATCATACGTACAGTTTCGAGTTTAAGTGGAATTAATTTGCTCAAGTGAAATTTGAGCTTTTTGAAACACTCACCATGGCCAGTGCAAATTAATTTCAAATTGAACGAGAAAAACCGTATGATTACTTATTAATAATACAAACATGAAATAATTCGGGTGGAGAAAGTGCCGGAAGATCCGTTTTCCTGAAGCCATTTTTCACATTCGAGAAAACTTTTTTCAAAGTTTCCGTACAAAATTTTCTCATTGTTTTACATGACATCACCAATTTACAACATTTCTCATTTTCTTTCCGCAATCATTATCCAGAATTAGGATGTCTATTTTGCACTGGTGTTATACAATTGAATTGCATTGCTATCTGCCAATCAGAATTGAGTAATTTTTTTCAAGTGTATTATTATTGGACAAATAGCTTGTTGTTGACTTTGAACTGAAAATTTTAGTCGAGTAGTGGAAACTTTATTTCTCAAAAATCCATTTTCTCTCGAGATGTTTTTTCAGTCGCCCAAATGATGCAGCATCATGTGAGGTGAAGCTTAGTTCATTAGTAAACAATAAGAACAACACCTTTATCTCCTCAATCAATCAGATGTCTCGTATATACAGGCTTCGAATATCGATGGAGCTGGTTCTTTAAGACACACAACTAGAAACGAAAGATAAGTCTGGGTTTAAAGTATCGGTTATGTTTTGAATGATATCCCCTTTTTTTAATTTCCCAGAGTTTAATGAAGATAACGAGCATGATGATTCGCCCGAGGAAGATGAAGACAATGATGATGAAGAGACAAACATGCTAAATGGCGAAGAAGGTCAGTAAAATCAGTTTTGAGAAACAGCGTTTTTCATTTGGGTGCCCAATATTTGTATTAGATATGAGGAATCGATCAGTTGCAAGGTCGAAAAAGTTAAATGTTCCGTAGAGTTAGTTATATTCTGTGTTAAGCCCTGGCCAAACGGAGTCGTAAGTAGAGACAAGTTGAAAACTTGGGTCTGCTTGCGACTCCGTTTGGCCAGGCCTTGCGTGCACTTGCGTTGACTTGCGATGATTTGCCCTCACTTTGGTCGAGATCTAATTTTGCACGCAAGTCAAAGCAAGTTTTTCACCGTTTGGCCAGCCAACCCAAGTCAACGCAAGTTGATTGGCGTCCATTTACCTATTATTAGACAATAAAACAGAGGATAGTCTGCCTAAAAATATTTTTTATGACTTGCGTGTACTTGCGAGAAAACTTGCAAGGTCCGTTTGGCCACCCAACGCAAGTGTCTACGCAAATTCAACTTGCGTCCACGTGCGACTACCTGCCGGTTTGGCCAGGGCTTTAAATATAACAGTTACTTTTCAAAGTGTACTTCTAAGCAGGAATTTTGAAAGGGGCACTTTTACTTTGTTACATCTGGGTTGAGTTGAAATCCAAACAAATTGATTTCTACCCCCGGTCGTCTTAAAAGCTGCATACTTTCAGAAAGTTTAGAAAAGTCCAGTTTTGAGACTTGAAATAAATGAAGCTTCCAATTTTACCACTGAGATCTCCATCCTTGCATCATTATGCCTTCTTTGTTGCTTTTGTTAGTATGCCTATTTTGCCGACGTTTCCTTCAATATGAAGTGGCCTGTACATTGTAAAACTGACTTTATATACCATGACATGTAGCATTTCCTATAATACAAGCAAAAATAACACGATACTTTTTTCTCTCCCAATGTAGATCCAAGCGACGAGAAAAGGTCTAGCATTTTTAATCCCAAATGTGGACTTAAAATATACAACCGCTACAAGCAGCAATGCTGTGCCGGAAAATTCATCTACAACCCTCTACAACAAACATGCTGTGGCGGACGCATCGTACAAAAGAGTCTTGCTTCAACCCTGTGTTTGAAACGTTCTCGTTGCGGTCAGTCTTTCTACAATCGTAAAAGTCAAAAGTGTTGCTACAATCAACTAATTCCAGTGGGCGTCAAGTGTTCTAGGTTGCGCTGTGCAAACATACATTATATTTCGCACAACCAACAATGCTGCAACGGCCGTGTAATTCCCAAGACGTCCCAGTGTATACCCGTGACGAATCATTGTGGCAGGCTACCTTACAATTCACAGAGCCAGAAATGTTGCCGTGGTCAAATACTTCCGATCAAAGTTCCCTGCACTAGTCTGCGTTGCAAAAACGTCGTGTACGTTTCTCACAGTCACCAATGCTGTAATGGTCGAGTCATTCCAAAGAGTGTTCCATGCAATCCATCTCCAACACCAGCCCAATGTGGTGGCTTTTCCTTCAATCCGCAGACCCACAGATGTTGCTTTGGTCAAATAGTGTCTATCCAAGTGCCGTGTACCAAACTGCCTTGTGGGCAAGCCTACTATGTCCCACAAACCCAACAATGCTGCCATTCTCGCGTCATTCCCAGAGCCGTACCTTGCCCTCAACTTCCTTCTCCGTTCCAATGCGGTACCTTCTCATATAATCCACAGACTCACAGATGTTGCTTTGGTCAAATAGTACCCCTCCAGTTTGGTTGTTCCAGTCTGCCATGTGGACAAGCGGTCTACGTTCCTCATACCCAACAGTGCTGCAGTGGTCGAGTTACTCCCAAAAGTGTTCCATGCCTCCCATCCACGACACCAACCTTGTGTGGTCGCTATCACTACAATCCACAAACCCACAGATGTTGCTTCAATCATGTAGTTGCCATCAACGTTCCTTGCACTAGACTGCCTTGTGGACAAGCCTACTACGTTCCTCAGACGCAGCAATGTTGCAACCTCCGTGTCATTCCGAGAGCTGTACCTTGCACTCCATTCCCCACTCCATTCCGTTGTGGCACCTTTTCCTACAATCCACAGACACACAGATGCTGCTTTGGCCAAATAGTTTCCATCCAAGTTCGTTGTACAAGACTGCTTTGTGGGCAAGCCTATTACGTCCCTCAAACTCAGCAATGCTGCAATTCTCAAGTCATTCCCCGGTCAATACCCTGCATTCCATCTCCGAAGCCCTTCCAATGCGGTAGCTTATCCTACAATCCACAGACCCACAGATGCTGCTTCAGTCAAGTTGTACCCCTCCAATCTCCTTGTACCAAACTGCCTTGTGGACAAGCCTTCTACGTTCCTCATGCCCAACAATGTTGCAACAATCAAGTCCTTCCCAGTACCGCTCCTTGCACTCCATTTCCGACGTCGCAGCAGTGTGGTGCCTTTTCTTATAATCCACAGACGCACAGATGCTGCTTTGGCCAGATAGTGTCTATCCAAGTACCTTGTACCACACTGCCTTGTGGACCAGGCTATTATGTTCCTCAAACCCAAAGATGTTGCCATTCTCGTGTCATTCCAAGAGCTGTACCTTGCACTCCATTTCCCACTCCGTTCCGATGCAGTACTATCTCGTACAATCCACAGACCCACAGATGTTGCTTCGGTCAAATAGTACCCCTCCAAGTTGGTTGTTCTAGACAGCCATGTGGACAAGTGTTCTACGTTCCTCATACCCAGCAATGCTGCAATGCCCGAGTCATTCCTAAGAGTGTTCCATGCCATCCATTTTCAACACCAGCCTTGTGTGGCGGCTATCACTACAGTCTGCAAACCCACAGATGTTGCTTCAATCATATAGTTGCCATCAACGTTCCTTGCACTAGACTGCCTTGTGGACAAGCCTACTACGTTCCTCAGACGCAGCAATGTTGCAACCTCCGTGTCATTCCCAGAGCTGTACCTTGCACTCCATTCCCCACTCCGTTCCGATGTGGTGCCTATTCCTATAATCCACAGGCACATAGATGTTGCTTTGGCCAAATAGTTTCCATCCAAGTTCGCTGTACTAGACTGCTTTGCGGGCAATCGTATTACGTTCCTCAAACTCAACAATGCTGTAATTCTCGTGTTATTCCTCGAACGATACCCTGCATTGGACCACCAACACCCTTACAATGTGGTGGGGT
>JAHPZR010030437.1:0-7500 GCA_019787425.1 Platygyra sinensis | reverse complement strand
TGCCCCTTTTGTATGGTACGATCGGAGGATCTTTGAATATTTCGCTAAGCACTAATCCTGTGTTTTCAGGGAGACATTTCGTCAGAGTAAAGCCGTTAGAGGTCATATTTCTGTGTGGCTTCCGCTGTTATCCGCTTGTAATTTGCAGAGTTTGACACCTCTGTTTTTTTTGCCAGTTTTTTTCTCTTGATATTGCAAGATATGTTTTAGGTTCTCTCAAATGTTAGCTCTGGAGGAATAAAGTTTGAAATATTCCTTTGGCATCTCGTTTATTTGGATGGCTTATTTTCACTGAGTAATCTTACGGCAGGGATCCAAATGTAAATGTTTTGCTGCGTTTTCATTGAGGACAAAAAGCTTGACTCTAATTTGCATATATGGCGACTGTAACGCGATACTTTTGTTTACATTTCACCTCTGTTGTGCTTTCGAGATACGTTTGCTCGTACACTCTTTTCTTTTCTAAGGATGTTATTTTTCCGGCCCAGACTGAATATTCTTATTTTTCTGCCGATTTTAGGCTGAAAATATTCTTGTATTATTCTTACATTATAGCTTATGGCATTTTCGTTTTATTTAGAATTTATTAGGCTATCAAGTACAAGTGTTTGGTTTCTGGATCTGGATCGCGTTCAGCACATTGTGCATGTGCTCTGGACACCACTTTTCGTAGCGAGGCCAAGATGTCACATCAAAATATATTCTTATATAAAAAAGAGTTCATATCAAGACAATTGTTTTTTTTTAGTATCCGACTAGAACAATAACGTTCAATATTTTTGTTTCAATGAGCAGAAATAAAAGAAAGCGGGGGCAGCTTTAGTGATAACTATTACTAGTAATTTATTATCCATTAGTTCCTGTCTAATATCGGTCAATTGGTCGCTTACGGGAGGTTAAAAACAAAAGAAAATTTCAAACTTTTAGCTCTGGAAGTGGTCGTGTCCGCTTACGAGAGGTTGTCGGTTACAAGAAGTTTCAAATATAGTGATTTGACTTGGGAACACTTGGTATTTAGGAATACTGGTCGCTGAGGAGAGGTGCAGGTCGCAGCTGGAGGTTCGACTGTGTAAGCACAGAGGTTCTCGCTCCAATTTGCACCCGGTCAGAATGCTGAAAAAGCTGTTCGTATACTAGAACGGTTGCCATGCAGGCTAAAAGGTGTCGAACTCTGCGAAGCGACCAGCACCTAACAGTGAAAACCATACAGAACTATGAACTCAAGAAAATTTGCTAAAGCACAATCTAACGGCTACTCTCCGTTTAAAATTCCTCCTAATAACAATAACCGTGCCCTTCAGAAACAAGTCTGTGAAGCAAAGAAAAATCGAGATACTTATTACAATCAAATTAAAAGTGAAGGGCAAATGAAGAAATTTCAAGAACCGTAGGGTCGTCTTTAACTCAATCTGAGATCTCCCCCACTTCATTCGAGAGGCGTATTTCGTTTTCTCGCTAAACGGCGACTAAAATAGTTAAGCCGAGTGGCAGGGCGCAGTGTTCCGTTGTCCTTCCGCGCCATTTCTGTAGTCTACCAAAGGAATAAAAACTCTGTCGATTGTTGGGCAGCCAAATCCGTGCATCCCCCTAATCCTCTTCCATTTCCACCATATTGGCCTTCTAGCCGACTTCCGGTCAGTCAGGGTTTAGGGGTTAGGGAGCATCTTACTTTAGGGAGTTTAAGAAACCACGACAGCGACGCCGAGGACAACGCCGATCAAAAAATAAACTTATATTTTACCTTCGAATCTCGCGATACTCTAAAGTCATTTTGTTTGTTTCTCACTGGCAAAACTATCTCGAAATTGTGCATGGAACGCAGCGTTAAATTCGGAATATAAAGTTGAAAAATTAGCCGTCGTGGTTCACGTTCTCCAGACAACGCAGAATTTTAAACTCGCTAATCCTCTCTTGTTTCCGCCATATTGGCCTCTTCTTCCAGCCAACTTCCGGTCACTTCTATTTCCGCTTCCTCATCTTTTAGTTTTATCGAACATCTTTTAGTTTTATCGAACATCTTTTAGTTGTATACGGTCACGCACGAATGATTTGGGAAAGCGATGCATGCTACACAACATCGATGTATGTCACTCAAAATTGATGTATTCCGGACGAAATTGATTTATGTTACTTTCAAATTTGTATTATTACGCATAACAATAATTTATTTAACAAAACATTGATGTATTCACGTTCGAAATTTTTTGCCGGTGCGGCAACAAAAACCCCCATAGATAACACAGACCTCGGTTTTGATAATTCATGATATCATGCTCAACCTCATCCAATAATTGTTTATTAATATTGTTGTTATTTTGTGCCTGCCACTACTTTGCAATTCAGTTTAAACATACTTTGGAATTCAATTATTATTTTCAAAAGAAGTCAATCAGTTTTTTTTCACATCTTCCGTCTACAATTTACCGGTAAGTTGCCACCACTGTAAATAGTATGATGTATATTATTTGTAACTAAACCAGGTCTTCTTTTCATTTAAATGTGAATGTGTGGTTCCCTGATTCCCTTTATTAGGGCTAACGCCTATGGGTTTCACATAGCACCTTAATTTACACTTCAGAGTTAATTCTCTGTTCCACCACTTCTTTTCATTTAGCCTGTTTTCTCTTTTACATGTATGTGACCTCACATTCACTGAGAACCCAGGAATAGACACCATACTCAGAGCAAATGTAAGCCATCCAACACCTAAGCACTGGGAGGAGAGAAATCTCTAACTCTCACCAGTTTAAGCATTGATATTGCAAGGGGCAATGTCTGCAGCAAATTTGTTAGTAGACCTTTTACTTTAAACACATTCAAGGTTGTTGAGAAAACCAAATTGTGTTCAGCACATTGTCTGCAAAATAGATACAAACACAGTACATTAATCTTTGACTTGTAACATGAACAAGAATATCCTGAAAGTGTGACCTGCCATAGGGGACCTACACAATTATTTTTAGCTACAAACATTTATGGTCCTAACCTCGGGGGATGTTCATGCAAACCATACCCAACTTTTATAATATCAATTTGCCAATATGTATTTTTCATTCCATGTATATTGCAATTTATTTTTGTTATTTTAAAAGGGCAGTCGCCTATTAGCAAGCTGTTTATCACTGCTGTCAAATAATAAGAAAATGACTCGGACGAAACTCGATCAAGCTTTACACAATTATTCAAGAATCTCCAACTTTATGCGTTGCGTGGCATAAATGGCGGCTCCATAAGGGTCTCGAGTGCGTTAAAGATGAGTTATTGCTCAAGGTTTTGATAACTAAACAGTTCTTTATGTTTGGTGTCTCCGTACAAAGCTCTTTAAATTTGGGCGAAACACTTTTTCGAATAACGCGTGAGTGAATAACCGCACAGACCTAAATCTTGTAGGGTGGTAGACCAGACACGAGAGAGCGGCGGAAATCGAGCCTATAAATCTTAGCAAGATCGTTTAATTTATTCATCAATCATCTTGGTTTTATTGAATGGCTACGATTTATATTTTTGATGGGGTGACACTTCAAACCAGCAACTCGGACCCTACGCTAACAAGAAAGTATAGTCATCTCAGTGTACAGCCAGCAGAAACTCACCTTTACAACCGTGACACTTCCTCAGTTGTTCCCTCTTTGTTTCCTTCGTCCGCCATTGTTGAAATGAGTGTGGCGGGTTAACGAGGGGGGCGGCTGGTGGATGACACATACGTATCCCGAGAAACTGCGGTCCCGTATCGCAACGGAAGGCGTTCACCGTTCCCCGTTACCACCTGGGAGGTCCGCGCCGTGGTGCGGCCAGTGTCCCCGTGTCCGCGTGTAATGAGGATGTAACCGTGCGGCCGGGCCGTTTGCTACCGAAAAAGGCGGTGAACATATGAAGTGTCTGACTCATATAACGGTCGCGGCCGTGTGTAAATGGTATAAGTGCGAAAACGCGACTTTGTGTTCAGACAAGAACAGATGTGCCCTAATGGCACTATACGAGCGTAGAGATCCAGTCACCATTGTCGTGTGTGTTGTGGGCAGCCCTGATTTTGACCAAGATCGTGAGAGAGGTGTCTAGCTGAACAGTGGTCAGATAGTATTTGTGTATGACGTTATGACATAAGTGTAGCAAATTACTGAAGAAATTAATAATTTTGGCCGCGGGAGGTCAAATTAATAATTTGACCGAGGTCTTGAAAATGCTGCCGAGGCCGCAGGCCGAGGGCAGCATTTTCAAGCCCGAGGTCACCGTTTTTCCCTATACGGACCGACCCTAAGCCGCCAATAACATTTTTATCTTTTTTTTCTTGCCGTAAACTGGCTTACAAGTGCGTTTGTTTACGCAACTTTGCCATTGAATCGGCTTACGCGCCGTCTACAAACCATTCGCAAAAAATCTAACGAGCGAAAAGAACGCGTAAATCAGATACTATACGAAGAAAGATGTATAAAGAACAGAATTATTTGCGACCTACATTATGTTAAGTGCATTTAAGTTTCTCTAGTTCAGGGTCTCCCAAAAATTGTTTTTAAAGCTGCAGGTGTGAATTTTTTTTTGTTCCATAGTTCGAAGTTTGTACTACAAAAAACGGTTTTTTTGTCGATCATTGCGTAATCACTCGACTGAAGTAGGACTCCCGGGGGGGATGGGGTGGGGGTACTTGACCAATGTTTGGGTACAGGGGTGCCGCCGAGGGTTTGAAATCCTTGACCCTGTTTTAAGGACAAAAATACGCTAAAAACCCTAACCCTGTGTAGGACACACACCCTCCAAATCTTCAGACCCTGTTTACGGACAAGGCGACAAAATGCACACGTCCCTGGTTTCAACAGAAATTGTTACACTGTTTAATAAGTCTTTCAAATGGGAGAAAATCCATGCCTCCCTGCGTCTAAAAACCAAGTTTGTTGCGATCCTCTTCACTTAAAGGACGTTCGCGCCCATTGCTACTGCGCATCTCTAGTGCGCACGCTATTCATTGGTCACGAGCGTGCCACGTCATTTTCAAGCGCGCGCACGGAGTCGAAAACTCAACAAAATATAGAGCTGATGACCTTTACGTTAACTTTGTGTGCGAATATTTTTGTTGGATCTCGGTGACCCCCAATTTTTTTTCGGCAGATCACTTCCTTTTCTGATTCTTTCCATTATACTAAAAAACAAAAAAAATCTGTACGTGGGAAGTTTTAATTATTTCTCATATACTATTCAAATAGGGTCGAATTGGTACGTGGATACAGGTGTGCGTAACTTAAAAGTTGTATTTTTTAAGGCTAATTCTAGCTGATTTAATGACATATGTAGCAAAGATCTATCAAATAGGCCTATATATGCTGTGTTAAACACACATAACTTAGATATGATTCTTCAAATTAACTTTATGCCGATAGTAATGAATCTGGGCAAAATCGCCTCGAATGACTGGAAATCCTAGAAATGCTATGGTCTGTGATACGCCTTATCTTCAAAACGAGTTCGGTGACCCCCGATTTTTTTTACGCTTTTAATCTAACTTATCATTTTCTACCTGCAGACAAAGTTTTAAAAAAATCTGCGCGTGGGACGTTTTAGGCGCGCCAAACGTCCCTGAAACTAAAGCATTAAGCTCTAAATTAGCGTGGCAAAATGGCGTCATTGCATCGAAAGGCGAATCTTTTTAATAAGCAAATCAAAGAGGAATGATTTCTTCAAATTTGTGTATTAATGAATAAGAAGGAACTTAAAGTTTTTAGGTTAATTTTTATTTTGATTAAAAGCACTAATAGAACTTTTACAGAGAAAAATAATCCCTAAACACAAATATATGCCAGCGGGATCCCTCGTGTCTGCGCGACACAGTGACATCTTTTCTTCATCGCGAACAACTATCCAAGACAAAGAAACTAGACCTACCATATGTCGGTTTACTCAGTTGATATTGCAGGAAAAAAAAATGCGTCGCTTTTCCGCCGCTCGATCGCATGCTCTTTCAACTTCTCGCAGGCTTCGGGTCGCAGGCTAAGGAAAGAAAGAGACTGCTCGCAGTCTGGTTAAAGTCTCTCGCCTCGTAATACCATACCCTGTTTAGGACAGGTTCTAACCTGTTTAGGACAGAAGCAAGTCGAATTGTATACCCTGTTTAGGACAGCGAGGCCAAAAAACCATACCCTATCCAGCGGCACGTCCCCGTATAGCCCAAATAAGTAAGTACCACCCCCCCCCTCCCGTCCCCGGGAGTAGACTCTTCTACCGTAAATTGAGATAGCAGATAACGAGAAAATTCGTCAAGTGTACTCCACAGCAATCTCTGAAGTACAGCAACGATTAGAGAGGAAGACTCGACTGAAATTGATCTCAGTTTGTAACACCGGATTACGCGCCATTACAGCGCCGAGCAACAAACAACCAAACAACTCTCACAACTTCAAAAACTTCAATTGAATTTACTTACAGTAACTTTCCTTGCCATCTAAAGGTGAATAGAGGTAAACTTGCGTTAATTAATCGTCTTTTGGAAGTGAAACAAAGGGCGAAAGATTGACGAATAACCGCCAATTCATTCATGAAAATAGATCAACTCGATGGATAGCCCGGCGTAGCTGGCGAAGATTTTCACCGCGCGAGCCCGTTTTGGGTTGCGAAAGCCGTTGTAACGCGAGTGTGTGAAGCCGTGAGAGGATTGGTGAAAGAGTCGAGTTGAATTTCACTCGCGCCTCGCGCTCGCGAATTCCTCGCGGGATCGCCAGCGATGAATATGGCGGCTCCGCCGCCGCTCGCCCGCGCTCAAGGCATCCGCGCCAGCTTAACGCAGGCTACTCGATGGGATTCCGCCCGCTGTAGCCGGTCCGTATGAGAGAATTCCGCCCGCTCCAGGAACCAATACAGAGATTGCAGGATTTGGTGAATTCCGCGCCCCGACTCAACGAGCCGAAAAAAAGGATAAATTCTGATACGCTGACTTTCGCAGCGATGTATAACTTCTCGCGTTCAGTTTAGCTTCAAACATCGGCAAAAGGTAAAATCTATTCTTTAAACATTCCAGACATTCATCGTGGTTAAAAATTCCGCGAAATCGAACAAAAACCGGCACTAAATTCGAATTTCTGTGATTCTTCGGCCATTTCCAACCTTGAGTAAAAATAGCAAACAACCTGCGGTTATAAACATAACGAGACAACGCATGTTGTAAAAACTTTCATTTATGAACTTGACGTTTCGTATGCTCCAACATACATCTTCAGAAGTAACGGTTACCTAAATTACAATTAAATTTAAACGCGAAGACTAATACCAAATAAGGAAAGTAATGACAATGAAAAAGAAAATAAACAGACCTAGTTAAGTCTGCTGGAAAAATATAAATGGCTAGTAGAGAAGAAGTTTCTCACTGCCAATATTTTCATTAAGCGCTGGTTTCAAGTCACGAATCAGCAAGGCTTCTTTAATTTTACAATGTACATCAGACTGTCCCAGTGGCTAAAATATTCAAAGGATCCCATTTAATCTTGTGGCCTGTTTGGGTCATATGGTCAGCAATGG
>JAHPZR010030436.1:0-69406 GCA_019787425.1 Platygyra sinensis | reverse complement strand
ATACAACAAAGAAGTGAATAAGATTTAAACCTTTTACAAGATAAGCATAAATAAGCTTACATGAATGTTAAGAGTTTAAAAGTACAAACTTCAAACATCCGTGAAATGATTGCAAGGAACCTTGCTAGCTGGTAAAACAACTTTGAACTTTTGAAGGGATAAGCCGCCAGGAACTTACGTGAAACAACACATTTATTGCGAAAGGTGATTTAAAAATACCAAGGACTTACGAGCGATCGCGCCACTTGACTTCTTTCGAATTCTCGCTTCCTGCCAAGCCACCCACCACCACCGCCGCCGCCGCCGCCGCGCGGACCAAATCCACCAGACCTCTTCCACCACCACCACCTCGCCTCCGCGTCCTCTTCCTCTTCCCCTGTCGAAGCCACCTCTCTCCTATCGCCTCCATCCTTATCTGGGGAGTTCAGGATCCCCTTGAGAACCTTCTCTTCTGCGATTAAATCCACCGCCGTATCCTCCTCCTCGCCTTTCCCTTGGAGCGGTCTCCTCTCGGTCCTCTTCTCTCGCTTGGACCGTTTTGCTAAACGAGTATTTTTCTCGTTTCTCTTCTGACATCGCTTTTACCGCGACCACCCCGTCTGCTATCCGTTCTCTCTGCAAAAGAAAAATTGACAACGGTTCCTGTAATCGACCAAATCGAAAGTCTTCGCTGAATCTTTTATAGAAACAACAACCTACCAAGCCTAACATGACAACACGTGCAGCCAAACTGCTCGTATTTTCCGCTTCGGATTATTTTTGTGTCTAACAGCTGATCAGAAAAGCTACGCGAGATGCAAGTGATGCTAAATCGATTTGGATTCCCATTCACTTGGCTCAAACAATTTCGCAATTTACCTACCACGAGCGCGCTGCATGAAAATTGTAACTTATTTTTCATCGGCCTTGGAAGAAAACAAGATGTGTGGCAACCACAAAGAAACAGGTTATATCAAGTACAAAACGTCTAAGCCAAAGTTGAACATTCTACGCAAGTGATTTAAAACAAATAAAAGAAATAAAATTCGACGGCAAAGTTAGAAAAACACAGAAGAGAAAAGTTCACATGTGATCTGACAAGACGGTGGCGTCAGAGTTACAACCTTGTACATTCGACGCTACGTACAGTTAAATTTTTGATGCAAACCTTCTCTCTTCGATTCTTCGTTCACATTGTCCTTCCTGCTTACAGCTGGCTTCGTTTCTTTGACGGGCTGTTTCACAGCTTTTTTGTCTTGTTTCTTGGCCTTTTCTTTCTTGGCCGACTCCTCCTTTTTCTCCTGCTTTTGCAGAGGTTCTTCAGGATCTTCCTCATCTAAATCTAATGCGCCGAAGCGATTATTCACTCCTATGCTGTATTCCACCTCCATTGTGGATGGATGCGATGGAAAAAGACACAGATGATGGAAGATTGTGCTGCAAAACACCACTCTCCTGGAACTCAGCAGATTTTCAGTCCTCGAAAGTTACGCTTCACGCGAGATGCATGCTTGGAGGGAACTTGGCGGGTGACGATCGCAAGGAAATCATGGGTCAAAGTTTATCATGCAAGACGCAAAAAGGGAGAAACGGAGGAATCCTCTTCCAGTTTCTATTTCTTCCATATTCTTTCGTATTTTCCGTCGTTTTGGATCGCAATCCCAAATATCTGGCAAATGCGGCCTCGTTTAAAGTGCCTATAAAGTAAAATAATTGCTGCTTATTTGAAAGGCTTTCTAAAGTAAACAAAGAATGTGCGTTTTTCTTTTTTGGCACAGTCTAGTACACAATGATGCAAAGGATCGCAAACGAAAATGCTGCCGATTTATGTAAATCTGTAAAAGATCTGATCCGCCCAAAACAAGAAAGACTAGAAAACAATGATGCAAGGCTGATCCTACGTAAACCGGTAGCATTTCATTTGCGGTCCTTTGCATCATTGTGTTTAGATTGTCCAGTATTTTTAGAGCAGTAGATCTCTTCAGATCCATATGCTGCTCATTTTTAACATGGTTTGGCCACGATTTTTCTGCGGGACAGTTTTTTTTTTTTCTGTTCGCATTGTTTCCTCGTCGTGGCAAACGACATGATATTTTGGATTTTTCCAGTGTGTTCTTTGAGACGAGTTTTGCAAGTGACATTTGGCCAATCTGCAAAAATTTGGATTTGAGTTTCATCTGAGATCATCAGCGTCTGCAATTAGAGGGTATGAATGATCAGTCGACCAGTTGATTATTTCATAACTTCCTACCCGTGCTGACGAGACCCAAGAAGGTCGAAGCAGCTGACCACGGTTGCAATTCTTGGCTTTCAGTTTGGACTTTATCATGTCGTCGCCCGTTCAGCTTTCTACTTAGTATCAGACGTGCATCATTGTTTTCTAGTGATTATTATTAGTGCTGTTTTTAGTGTGAGCCACCTATTCCAAAAAGGAAAACGCTATTCTCCTTTATTTTGAAAGCCTTTCAAGTAAGCAGTCAATTGTTTTTTTTTACTCATAGGCACTTTAATTTTTAAATTTAATAGTTGGTTTGTTTTTTCTTCGTGTGTTTTCTTTTCCCAGTCACAATTACTTCATGGTTGGTCGGAGGGAACTGTTCCAAGAGGGAGCTCGAGGAGGAGGTGGAATACTGTCCTTTAATAACTTATATAGCAAGAGAAAGGTTCGGTTTTAGCGCTTTCCCCTAAGTGTTTTTTAGGGAAAATTACGTGCTTTGATTTGCGCCGCACATCCCAACACGAGTATAGTCAAATTGGGAGAAGTCTTTTCTCAAAGGAGGTTATAAACCTTGACCCGAAAACTTAAGGTCATTCCTCCAGAAAATAAACTGCCAATAGATTTTTGTCCATACTTTGTCCACTGAAATTTTATCATATGGGGGCTTCAATTTTGAAATAAAAAACGGGGGTGCCCATGCTCATTAAGGATCACTAAGGCACTGAAAATGCCCCATTTTGGCATTATTTTAATGCTTATTAGTAGACCGCATTCCCAGTAATAATTGTGAAATCTTTGTGACCGAGACTCATGAGAATACACATTAAACTACAGTCAATACATTGTGTCGGGCACAAATAAACATTTTAAGTTTGATTTAAACAGAAACTTGAAGTCTTAATTAAAATTTGAACCATATTTCTTTGACATGGTACCAGTTTATGGGGTAAGGTAAGATGGTTGAACCATGTAGGGTTGTTCGAAAGCCGATTAACGCTAACCCAGGATTAAAAGTTAAACGAAGTATTTATTTTTCTTGTGTAAAACCGTTTTTTACTGCTGACGTTTTGTGTAGTTTGAGCTTATCCAAGTTCAAAACTGAAGGACGGACAGCATAAACAGAAAACCTCATCGAAAAGTTACGAAACTCAAATCAAAATTCTCGCTAATCCTGGGTTAGCTTAATCGGACTTTGAACAACCCGGCCCTGATGAATGAAGAGTACAGCGTTTTTAAACAAGACTCCATTACCACATGCACTTAGGGGAGAAAATAGCCCTAGTCCGTAACAGGAGCCCGTCTGTAACCGCAAAGAAAGCAAAACTTTTTCCCTCCACGCTGTCCCAATTACACCGTAAAATATACGCATTCCGAATTCAAATTACTCTAAACATTTGCCATGTCTTATGACGAAGAAATGAAAATTCACGCGACCACAGAGAATCGTTTTTGCGCCTGCGCCACTATAAACTAACCCTTCATTATTATAAGGGGGAGGAACTTAACTAGAAACTGTTGCTAAGGAAATCTCAAAACCTCCTTTATTTTGGCTCCTGAAGTCCAGTGGGCAACAAAGTTTACCGTGTTTGTTCGATTCACGTTTCCTTTAAATGTTTCGAACCACGCCCATATTTGGTAGTCACGTGACCAAAATAGAAAACCTCTAAAAACTCGGTCTGAGTGGATCGTTTTCGAAATATAACAATACGTTTTGTTAAAACAAGGCATTATCTTCAACTTGTAGTATGCGTTTGAGGAAATGTACAATATTTCGAAAATTATAGATCTTTACGTGCTTTTCATTTAAAGATCTATAATTTTCGAAACATTTAAGGACGTTCGCGCCCAAAAACTTCCCACGTACAGATTTTTTTAAAACTTTGACTGAAGGTTGAAAATGATAAGATTAGATGAAAAACGTTAAAAAAATCGGGGGTCACCGAACTCGTTTTGAAGATAAGGCGCATCACAGATCATAGCATTTCTAGGATTTCCAACCACTGAGGCGATTCTGGGCGGATTCATTACAATCGGCATATATTTAAGTTGAAGAATCATATCTAAGCTGTGTGTGTTTAACACAGCATATATAGGCCTATTTGATAGATCTTTGCTACATATGCCATTAAATCAGCTAGAATTTGCCTTAAAAAAAAACAACTTCTAAGTTACGCATACCTGTATCCACGTATCAATTCGACCCTATTTGAATAGTATATGAGAAATAATTAAAACTTCCCACGTACAGAACTTTTTTGTTTTTTAGTATAATGGAAAGAATTAGAAAAGGAAGTAATCTGCCGAAAAAAAAGTGGGGGTCACCGAGCATCCAACAGAAATATTCGCACACAAAGTTACCGCAAAGGTCATCAGCTCTATATTTTGTTGAGTTTTCGACTCGGTGCGCGCGCTTGAAAATGACGTGGCACGCGCGTGACCAATGAATAGCGTGCGCGCTAGAGATGCGCAGTAGCAATGGGCGCGAACGTCTTTAAAGGAAACGTGAATCGAACAAACAAGGTAAACTTTGCTGCCCACTGGACTTCAGGACCGATAAAGTTTTCAGCTTTGTTTCTTTATATAATTACCAAGTGACTGTGGCCACTCAAAAGGCCTCGTAACTGACAAGCAAATGGGAACTGAACAAGATTCGGCAGTTATCTTTGTTGTCGATAACTATGGCAGATAGTCACTCGGGTCATCATTAAACGACCCTTTAATCCAGTTTAATCATTCATTATCTATACGCAGTAAAAAATCATCAGGAAACCTGTTCAGTCAGAAAATTATCAATGGAGAGTTCGAGTGTATCAGATGGAGTCCTCGATCTTTGTCTGGAGCCGATCAACATAAATTCGGTTTGTACAAAATGAATGAGAAATTTGAACCATACCTTCCCCCAATTCAATGATGGCAAAATGGCGCGTTTTTGCTACTTCGCGCCTTCATCATTGCTTGGGGCGGGGGGGGGGGGGGGGATGGCGGATAATCGTTTCATTTTATTTTGTCCAAGATTGTAGCTTTTCAAGGTCATGAGATAGACTGGACTGAATCAGCTGCAAATCAGAACCAGCATAAATAATGTGGCTGTCATCAGAATACATTCTAGGTACGCTAAACGACCCTAAACGACATTATGATAGTCACGTGACGCTCAAGCTCCCCTTACCCACCCCCAGAAGAGAAAACTCACATAGGTCAAGTTCGGCGTATCAATATTCTGACAAGGCTCCGAGGCTTTCAGGACAAAACTTCCTAACCTGCGGATCAGGCGTCCCTTACATTTTTTGTCGCGACGGGAAGGTACCTACCCGCCGCGACAAAAAATATAAGGGACGCCTGATCGCAGGTTAAAAAATTCTATACTTGGAGTTGTTTTATTTGTGTCCAAGTCTCTTTTGGAATTGAGAGGCAAAAGAAGCTTTAAAAATTGGAGCCATTTTAAAAGAATATTCATAAATCGAACGTGGCCTGTTCTCAGACAGATATGCTAAACAGAAAACAAGAAAACACCACAAAAAGATTGCGTTTGCATTTTAATTTTTTCTTTACTAAAAGAATGATCCTGACCCAGATCAAAGGCAGCATTTAAAAATATATCTATGTATTCGCCACTATATTAACAGTTTACCAAAGTCGGCCTCAAGTTTAGTAACATCTACAGCGACATCATTTCCATTAGAAGATCTTTGTATCCAACAGCACAAAAAACTTTCCAGTTCGACTACACTGAGAATGTACCTGTATAAAAATATCTGTATCTATGTGATGTTTCCATGACTGGGATACACCAATATAATTCTTACGTTAAAAAACTGTAGTTTCTTTCAGGAATCAGTATGGTAAAAGTCAATGGTCATAATATTATGCCAAAAGTGGTTCTGATTTATAGGTGTAAAATGCTTAAGAGAATTCAAAGAAAATGACGAAATGTAAATCGCCATCATAAAAAAAACAATAAATATAGGTTTGAAGTTAAACAGTAAAAGACGCTGTATATTTATGCAAACTTCCTTAAAACAGTCATCTCACAACACGCACTTCTCCCACAACCGATACTAATTCAACCACGATTTCGAGTCGCAAATATGCACATATTTTTCCAACAACTTCTGATATTGTCACATACCCGCTTCTGTCACCAAGTCAGTAAGTTAAAACCACTTGTGTAATCGTTTAAAACCAATCTCGGACGATTCTGTGCTTTCACCAACTCTTCCTTTTTCTAGCCAAAGGACGGGAGACGTATTTGACCACTATTAAGTTACTAGGTATTTCATTAAATATAGTTTATTTTCCACAATTTCGACATCACTTGTTACCTAACACAGACGACGACAAAGTAACGATTACACAAACTGAGGTTCACGATCCTCCTCGTCACCGTCTTCGGGAAACGGAGAACGAACATTTGTCCGACTCGACCTCGGACTAGTATTCGGGCTTCTTCGTGGTCGTTCCGATCTATGCTTGTCATCAAAGTCTTCGGTATCGAGTGGAATGTCTATTTCTCTTGGTGACAAAGTTCCTGCGTCGTGTAAGTCTAGTTTAAGAGAATCGCCCCGTTGCCGATCAGGTTTTAAAGAATCCATCGTGTCCAAACGAAGTCTGTCGAGAATCAAACTTCGTGGACGCTCAGTATTTTCCGACTTATCTTTTCTATTCCGTCGACGCACTTCGTCTTGCTTTTCATAGTCAGAGGATTTCGTTTTTTCAAGTTTAGTTTGCATCTGATTGCCGGCAGCTGCCTCGTTTTTTCCATCTTCCCCGTCAATCAACCGTTTTCTTGACAACTTAGGACTACCGCTGGCCGATCCAGATCCACTTCCGGAATCACTCATTGGTTTTCTCGTTCCCATCTCACTGATGCGCTTGTACATCCCTCGCTCTCTCTGCTCAAACAGTTGCTTCCGAGAAGCCACCGAATTCGGATTGAATAACTCTGACGAGTTTTTCCTACTGGAGTCGACACTGGACGAGCGATTTCGTTCGTATTGCTGAAGGCGATCTTTAACCGACACCCTTGTAGTGTAAGCCGATCGGGTCTTCGGTTTGGGATCGGATTTTTTCTCATCGACAACAGTATCGACTTCCTTCTGCTCGGCAGCGACTTCAACCGGACTTTCAACTCTATCCGGAGTTATAGAGTCAGTCGACGCATGCTCAGTAGAGCAATTTGGAGTTGAAGGCCTACGCTCCTGCAAAGCTGTCATGATAGGGATAATGAGCTCACGTGATTCCCCTTCCACAGGAATCTCGTGCACATCAGCTGCTGGTGTTATAGAGACGTCAAAATCTTTTTTCTCGATGGAAGGAGATCGAGCAGGTTTTTCCGCCACAGGTGGCGATTGCACTCTGGTTGGCGAAGCCAATTCTTTCTCTTTTATTTTCTCCTTAGTAGGGGATGGGAAAGGACTGACTACATCCTTGCTGGAAACAACAGGACTCACCCCACCCCCTTGGGGCGTGGGCACCTCGTTCGTGTCAATACTTATAGTAGTTGTTGATTCGTTAAGAACCGAAGTTTGATTATCTCCTTCAGTAAGGCTATCTTTTTCAAGCTCGTCGCTCTTGGTGCTTGTTACAGTGTTGGAAGATGAACTAGCAATATCGGAAATTGTTACGAAGGATACCTCCTCGTCGATGGCATACGGGTCTCTATTAAGATTTGTGTCGCTAGATGACGTTTTCATTCCTCCTATTGGATAGAATCCAGTGTTAATATCATCAACTCGCTGCACTCGACCAGGAAGATCGGAATTTCTTTTCAATAAACCCAAAGTTCGCGGACGAGGCTGCATCCCAGTATTCCCCGAAAGCGACCGAGTTCGTAAATCGGACTGATCATCAAACAGTCTCGTATCCTTATCGGAGAGTCCGACGCTTCCAGAGGTGTTAATATCGGAGAGATCGGGTAACAATGAATCGGTGTCGGGAAAATCCGAAGAAAAGCTCGGCGCAAAGGAGTACAACGAAGAACTGGGAGAAATTATCGAGTAAGAGCTGTCGTGAGGCAAGTTGATTTTATCGTCCTCAGCCAAGTTCTCGTTGGATGAACGGGGAGACTTCATTCGCCTCGGAGCTCCAAATTGAGAAGAATCAAGATCGTCATCTGGAGTACGAGATCCACTAGTTCCTAAAACAACACAAAGGACAGAAGTTATCTACAGCTCTTTCCACAAAAATCTAAAGCGAACACGACAATAAGCACTTAATGACTGGCTACAAAGGGAAACAGCGAGTTTTGTTTCCCAGAGACCCTCAATGTTACATTGTTATACCTTCCATCTCAAAACTAGAAAAAAACAGCGAAGAAATCGTTTGCTTTACACCGGCTGACTCGTAAATTTGCCGCGGTTTCCAGGAGCACGACCTGATCACGTGCGTGCCGAACGTTTATGTTGCTGTTTCCCTAGGGAGTTAGTAAGTTTTGACCCACGACACGTGACGCGTTCTCCTCCAATCGGAAAACGTATTTGAGTTGCATAGGAGGTATAACAATGCCGAATTTCCTTCTATGGCGCCAAAAGCACCTTAAACACCTTAAAACTAAGTCAAGGTTTGCGCATGTTGAAAAGTTTAGCCTAATACACCTTTTTTACGATAACTGCAGAAATTCTCGTACGTTCATTGGCTTATTTTTATTGTCAATAAGCGCATGGACACATGAATTTATAATTAATGCGATGCGTCAATGAGCGAAAGTTGAGCGAGAGCGAACAATATGACAATTTGTTATCCTTATAAAACAAATTGACGTCAGTTTTTCATGCATCTGTGCTGTTATTGCCAATGAATTCCGTCATAAGATTGTCAAAGTAGTCTGTAGATCCACAGCTACTAAGGCAATATTATGACGAAATTTATGATAAACAGGACAGACGCATGAAAAACTGAAGTCAATTTGTAAAATAGGAAACTCCAGCTCATAATCAGATAACTAGATTTAAGACAGCGAGTTCACGCTTTAACCTTCAGAGCCGTGATCTTGCCGACATTAGGGACCTCACACATTTTCGACGGCGACGGCAAGGACGACGCCTAGTAAAATGTGTTTCTATTTTACTTTGGAATTTCGCCTTCATTTGGAATTATCTTGTGTGTTTGTCGGTATTTAAACTTGCCCCTGCTGAATATGCTATGAATACGTTCCGTTTTAATTATGGAAATTCGAAAACTTAGCCGTTGTGGTTCACGTTCTCCAGACGACGCATAACTTGGTGGTCATTTCACGTTGTTCTTTTGTAGAGGACGGCAAAGAAATGTACAAAGACTTAACAACGCACGTGGCACAGCTATTGTTTTGCTCATTAAACTTGTTTGGTGACGTTCTCGTTGCCGTTGCCATCGTGTTTTGCTTTAGGTCCCTATGTTCTGAAATCATGAACGTCGCCATGACTAAGACAGAATTAGCTGACCTTGTGTTGTATCATCCTCGTATTCGTCCTCCATATCGCTGTCATCCCGAGGGACAACAGGTCTTTCATGAGGCGACTCTGGCAATAAAAACTGGGGAATGCTGTAATGAGAGCGATCACTTTGCTGAAAACGAAAAAGAAAGTAAAGTTTATTTAAGTGCATTTATATCACCGTCATTACCTTCATCCTAAAGTCGATTACCAGCCGCTGTCTGGAAAAGAGCCCGCACTCCTCCTCTGAAGGAACGCAGACTGTACTCGAGTTTGCGGCGGAAATCGAGTCTATCATTGTGCCTACAATTTATCATCAAACAGGTCTGCAATGACCTCATGTCTAACTCTACAAGGATGGGGAGGCAGTCTTCTACGTAGACATTTTTATTTCTCGTCACGCACTCCGCGTGACTTGCATGACGCGCCCAAACACCGCATGTCACGTTCTCATACCAACCCGGAGGTCTTTCAAAAACCTGACTGGGACTGAGATGCGATGACTTACCCCGTCACTTCTGCTGTTTGACTTCGCAAGCAGTTCAAAGAATTCTGATCCAAAACCAAGACTGCTTCTCCTACACAGGAATTAAAATCAATAATGAGAGTAGGTCATCAAACTGTCAGCTCTGAAGGCTACCAAAATTTAGACTTTTTTCGGCTTCAATTCGCAAAGCTGTGAGACATCCACCGACTTTTTTCAGTACATGATATCGCTGTTTCTCTTATACTGAAGAGTATTTAACCTTATAACTACTCGTTTGTCTCATTTCTAAGAGAGAACAGAAAAGACACTGCAGTTGTTGTGCAAAGAGCCACACCAGGAGCAAACACATTGCACTGCTGGTAGCCAGTCTTTTCTTCTGGGTCAGACGAGTATTCTTTCGCGAAATTCGAACGTATAAGAGCGGTATGGACGAAAAGGAGCTGGGGGAGAGCCGCGCCCATGCCTCGTCCCAATCCCTTCTAGTTTAAAATGTCTCGCCTCATAATCCCAGGGTAATTTCAGGATAAAACAGACCTCCAGTGGTTTACAGATGCAAAGGAAAGAAAAAAACAAAAAACAAAAAGCTTACGTTGACGGGGAAGGTGACTTTGGTGTATTGTCCAGTGGTCGAGGCCTGCTCATAGTCCTAAAACAAAACGTAACATTCAGTACAATGAAATTGGTATAACATCACATGACTACATCCCTAACAAGGAAAACAGATTGCGTTACGTACGACCGTTACGCATGCATTCTACTTACGATGGTGAGCTTGAGCTGCGAGGGACTGGAAAATACTCCACGGATGGCTGTGAGCTGTTTGTGTCTGGAGTGTTGATCAGGCTACACGTATGTAAAACGCATGAATCATTATCACAAATTAACACCATTTAAAGCCATATTTCGAGCAGTTTTTAATCGAGTGTGGTAAAACAGAAACCAACGTTATCCCTGTAACCAGTCAAAAAAAGACAGAAAATCCTATGAACCAATCAAAACTTAAGTACAAGCATGTCGCTGACGAAAAGCGCGGAAAAATGTTAGCGAGCGAACGACGACCTCGGACTGGATGAAAACCTGGCGCGAGTTTTCTTAAGCCCATCATGTAGCGTAGTAAATATCTCTTACTAACGGTGACCTCTGACCTCTGACTGGATGAAAACATGGCGCGTGTTTTTAAGCCAATCATGTAGCGTAGTAAATATCTCTTACTAACGACGACCTCTGACTGGATGAAAACGTGGCGCGAGTTTTTTTTTTAAGCCAATCATGTAGCGTAGTAAAAATCTCTTACTAACGACGACCTCTCACTGGATGAAAACGTGGCGCGAGTTTTTTTAAGCCAATCATGTAGCGTAGTAAAAATCTCTTACTAACGAAGACCTCTCACTGGATGAAAACGTGGCGCGAGTTTTTTTTTAAGCCAATCATGTAGCGTAGTAAAAATCTCTTACTAACGACGACCTCTCACTGGACGAAAACGTGGCGCGAGTTTTTTTTAAGCTAATCATGTAGCGTAGTAAAAATCTCTTACTAACGACGACCTCTCAGTGGATGAAAACGTGGCGCGAGTTTTTTTTAAGCCAATCATGTAGCGTAGTAAATATCTCTTACTTACGACGACCTCTGACTGGATGAAAACGTGGCGCGAGTTTTTTTAAGCCAACCATGTAGCGTAGTAAAAATCTCTTACTGGAGTTCGAGGGCCATACTGTAAGTTATGGACCGAGATTTTTCCCCATCGATTTATGGCCCAAGCGCGAAGCGCGCGGGTCATAAATTGAAGGCGAAGAATGCGGATCCGTAATCGGCTTACAGTACGGACCGAGAAAAAGAGGTTAGTAAGATATTTCTTATAGCTATACCGTGTGTCTGACGGGTTCGAGAACGATTTCTATTCACGAGTAACGGCTTCAACTTTCTGACGCACCTCGAAAGAAAAATTAGTTAAGTGATTCTTACGTCGTTGGCAGGTTTTAACACACAATTTCAGAAGTAAAAGGAAGTTTTAACCTTTTTTGTTGCTAAAAAAGTTAAGAATACTTGGCGATAAATCACGAAACATTATAGAATGCTACCCGCTAAATTGACCAATCACAACGCACGTACTAACTGAGAGATATAATAATAAAGAAAACAAAAACGTTCGACAATCAAATGAAAACTGCTTTTGCATCAACAAATTCAAACGGAATTACGATTGCTACTTACAGTAGCGCGAGGTAAAGTTGCACAAGAGATCACAGACTAAATACTAACTAACAATACCGTAACAACCTTTCCCCTCCATACAGACTTTGCGCTAGAGAATTTTTGCATCTTCTGTTGTCAAACACCCCACTACCATCCTAACGCAGTCCGCGCTATAGTCTTTCTAAAGATTTTGTGGCTCTTAACAGGTTTAAACGTTTGATCAGTAATTACAGATTTACCAAGAAAGAGAAAAATATTAATTCGCCTGACTGATTGCTATCCTTTTAATTTGAGTGCCGTGTTACATCAGATATGTCCAGGATTGAACGCTAATGAGATTCACGATAAGCATCACACGCTGTCCTCATTGGTAAAAAGTCACCAAAACACACATAATTCTGTCAAATATGAAGTAATATGAAAGGTCAAATAACCCCGCAAATATTAATACTAACTAATGAATACTTGCTGCAATCCTGGACATATCTGATGTAACACGGCACTCAAATTAAAAGGATAGCAATCAGTCAGGCGAATTAATATTTTTCTCTTTCTTGGTAAATCTGTAATTACTGATCAAACGTTTAAACCTGTTAAGAGCCACAAAATCTTTAGAAAGACTATAGCGCGGACTGCGTTAGGATGGTAGTGGGGTGTTTGACAACAGAAGATGCAAAAATTCTCTAGCGCAAAGTCTGTATGGAGGGGAAAGGTTGTTACGGTATTGTTAGTTAGTATTTAGTCTGTGATCTCTTGTGCAACTTTACCTCGCGCTACTGTAAGTAGCAATCGTAATTCCGTTTGAATTTGTTGATGCAAAAGCAGTTTTCATTTGATTGTCGAACGTTTTTGTTTTCTTTATTATTATATCTCTCAGTTAGTACGTGCGTTGTGATTGGTCAATTTAGCGGGTAGCATTCTATAATGTTTCGTGATTTATCGCCAAGTATTCTTAACTTTTTTAGCAACAAAAAAGGTTAAAACTTCCTTTTACTTCTGAAATTGTGTGTTAAAACCTGCCAACGACGTAAGAATCACTTAACTAATTTTTCTTTCGAGGTGCGTCAGAAAGTTGAAGCCGTTACTCGTGAATAGAAATCGTTCTCGAACCCGTCAGACACACGGTATAGCTATAAGAAATATCTTACTAACCTCTTTTTCTCGGTCCGTACTGTAAGCCGATTACGGATCCGCATTCTTCGCCTTCAATTTATGACCCGCGCGCTTCGCGCTTGGGCCATAAATCGATGGGGAAAAATCTCGGTCCATAACTTACAGTATGGCCCTCGAACTCCAGTAAGAGATTTTTACTACGCTACATGGTTGGCTTAAAAAAACTCGCGCCACGTTTTCATCCAGTCAGAGGTCGTCGTAAGTAAGAGATATTTACTACGCTACATGATTGGCTTAAAAAAAACTCGCGCCACGTTTTCATCCACTGAGAGGTCGTCGTTAGTAAGAGATTTTTACTACGCTACATGATTAGCTTAAAAAAAACTCGCGCCACGTTTTCGTCCAGTGAGAGGTCGTCGTTAGTAAGAGATTTTTACTACGCTACATGATTGGCTTAAAAAAAAACTCGCGCCACGTTTTCATCCAGTGAGAGGTCTTCGTTAGTAAGAGATTTTTACTACGCTACATGATTGGCTTAAAAAAACTCGCGCCACGTTTTCATCCAGTGAGAGGTCGTCGTTAGTAAGAGATTTTTACTACGCTACATGATTGGCTTAAAAAAAAAACTCGCGCCACGTTTTCATCCAGTCAGAGGTCGTCGTTAGTAAGAGATATTTACTACGCTACATGATTGGCTTAAAAACACGCGCCATGTTTTCATCCAGTCAGAGGTCAGAGGTCACCGTTAGTAAGAGATATTTACTACGCTACATGATGGGCTTAAGAAAACTCGCGCCAGGTTTTCATCCAGTCCGAGGTCGTCGTTCGCTCGCTAACATTTTTCCGCGCTTTTCGTCAGCGACATGCTTGTACTTAAGTTTTGATTGGTTCATAGGATTTTCTGTCTTTTTTTGACTGGTTACAGGGATAACGTTGGTTTCTGTTTTACCACACTCGATTAAAAACTGCTCGAAATATGGCTTTAAATGGTGTTAATTTGTGATAATGATTCATGCGTTTTACATACGTGTAGCCTGATCAACACTCCAGACACAAACAGCTCACAGCCATCCGTGGAGTATTTTCCAGTCCCTCGCAGCTCAAGCTCACCATCGTAAGTAGAATGCATGCGTAACGGTCGTACGTAACGCAATCTGTTTTCCTTGTTAGGGATGTAGTCATGTGATGTTATACCAATTTCATTGTACTGAATGTTACGTTTTGTTTTAGGACTATGAGCAGGCCTCGACCACTGGACAATACACCAAAGTCACCTTCCCCGTCAACGTAAGCTTTTTGTTTTTTGTTTTTTTCTTTCCTTTGCATCTGTAAACCACTGGAGGTCTGTTTTATCCTGAAATTACCCTGGGATTATGAGGCGAGACATTTTAAACTAGAAGGGATTGGGACGAGGCATGGGCGCGGCTCTCCCCCAGCTCCTTTTCGTCCATACCGCTCTTATACGTTCGAATTTCGCGAAAGAATACTCGTCTGACCCAGAAGAAAAGACTGGCTACCAGCAGTGCAATGTGTTTGCTCCTGGTGTGGCTCTTTGCACAACAACTGCAGTGTCTTTTCTGTTCTCTCTTAGAAATGAGACAAACGAGTAGTTATAAGGTTAAATACTCTTCAGTATAAGAGAAACAGCGATATCATGTACTGAAAAAAGTCGGTGGATGTCTCACAGCTTTGCGAATTGAAGCCGAAAAAAGTCTAAATTTTGGTAGCCTTCAGAGCTGACAGTTTGATGACCTACTCTCATTATTGATTTTAATTCCTGTGTAGGAGAAGCAGTCTTGGTTTTGGATCAGAATTCTTTGAACTGCTTGCGAAGTCAAACAGCAGAAGTGACGGGGTAAGTCATCGCATCTCAGTCCCAGTCAGGTTTTTGAAAGACCTCCGGGTTGGTATGAGAACGTGACATGCGGTGTTTGGGCGCGTCATGCAAGTCACGCGGAGTGCGTGACGAGAAATAAAAATGTCTACGTAGAAGACTGCCTCCCCATCCTTGTAGAGTTAGACATGAGGTCATTGCAGACCTGTTTGATGATAAATTGTAGGCACAATGATAGACTCGATTTCCGCCGCAAACTCGAGTACAGTCTGCGTTCCTTCAGAGGAGGAGTGCGGGCTCTTTTCCAGACAGCGGCTGGTAATCGACTTTAGGATGAAGGTAATGACGGTGATATAAATGCACTTAAATAAACTTTACTTTCTTTTTCGTTTTCAGCAAAGTGATCGCTCTCATTACAGCATTCCCCAGTTTTTATTGCCAGAGTCGCCTCATGAAAGACCTGTTGTCCCTCGGGATGACAGCGATATGGAGGACGAATACGAGGATGATACAACACAAGGTCAGCTAATTCTGTCTTAGTCATGGCGACGTTCATGATTTCAGAACATAGGGACCTAAAGCAAAACACGATGGCAACGGCAACGAGAACGTCACCAAACAAGTTTAATGAGCAAAACAATAGCTGTGCACGTGCGTTGTTAAGTCTTTGTACATTTCTTTGCCGTCCTCTACAAAAGAACAACGTGAAATGACCACCAAGTTATGCGTCGTCTGGAGAACGTGAACCACAACGGCTAAGTTTTCGAATTTCCATAATTAAAACGGAACGTATTCATAGCATATTCAGCAGGGGCAAGTTTAAATACCGACAAACACACAAGATAATTCCAAATGAAGGCGAAATTCCAAAGTAAAATAGAAACACATTTTACTAGGCGTCGTCCTTGCCGTCGCCGTCGAAAATGTGTGAGGTCCCTAATGTCGGCAAGATCACGGCTCTGAAGGTTAAAGCGTGAACTCGCTGTCTTAAATCTAGTTATCTGATTATGAGCTGGAGTTTCCTATTTTACAAATTGACTTCAGTTTTTCATGCGTCTGTCCTGTTTATCATAAATTTCGTCATAATATTGCCTTAGTAGCTGTGGATCTACAGACTACTTTGACAATCTTATGACGGAATTCATTGGCAATAACAGCACAGATGCATGAAAAACTGACGTCAATTTGTTTTATAAGGATAACAAATTGTCATATTGTTCGCTCTCGCTCAACTTTCGCTCATTGACGCATCGCATTAATTATAAATTCATGTGTCCATGCGCTTATTGACAATAAAAATAAGCCAATGAACGTACGAGAATTTCTGCAGTTATCGTAAAAAAGGTGTATTAGGCTAAACTTTTCAACATGCGCAAACCTTGACTTAGTTTTAAGGTGTTTAAGGTGCTTTTGGCGCCATAGAAGGAAATTCGGCATTGTTATACCTCCTATGCAACTCAAATACGTTTTCCGATTGGAGGAGAACGCGTCACGTGTCGTGGGTCAAAACTTACTAACTCCCTAGGGAAACAGCAACATAAACGTTCGGCACGCACGTGATCAGGTCGTGCTCCTGGAAACCGCGGCAAATTTACGAGTCAGCCGGTGTAAAGCAAACGATTTCTTCGCTGTTTTTTTCTAGTTTTGAGATGGAAGGTATAACAATGTAACATTGAGGGTCTCTGGGAAACAAAACTCGCTGTTTCCCTTTGTAGCCAGTCATTAAGTGCTTATTGTCGTGTTCGCTTTAGATTTTTGTGGAAAGAGCTGTAGATAACTTCTGTCCTTTGTGTTGTTTTAGGAACTAGTGGATCTCGTACTCCAGATGACGATCTTGATTCTTCTCAATTTGGAGCTCCGAGGCGAATGAAGTCTCCCCGTTCATCCAACGAGAACTTGGCTGAGGACGATAAAATCAACTTGCCTCACGACAGCTCTTACTCGATAATTTCTCCCAGTTCTTCGTTGTACTCCTTTGCGCCGAGCTTTTCTTCGGATTTTCCCGACACCGATTCATTGTTACCCGATCTCTCCGATATTAACACCTCTGGAAGCGTCGGACTCTCCGATAAGGATACGAGACTGTTTGATGATCAGTCCGATTTACGAACTCGGTCGCTTTCGGGGAATACTGGGATGCAGCCTCGTCCGCGAACTTTGGGTTTATTGAAAAGAAATTCCGATCTTCCTGGTCGAGTGCAGCGAGTTGATGATATTAACACTGGATTCTATCCAATAGGAGGAATGAAAACGTCATCTAGCGACACAAATCTTAATAGAGACCCGTATGCCATCGACGAGGAGGTATCCTTCGTAACAATTTCCGATATTGCTAGTTCATCTTCCAACACTGTAACAAGCACCAAGAGCGACGAGCTTGAAAAAGATAGCCTTACTGAAGGAGATAATCAAACTTCGGTTCTTAACGAATCAACAACTACTATAAGTATTGACACGAACGAGGTGCCCACGCCCCAAGGGGGTGGGGTGAGTCCTGTTGTTTCCAGCAAGGATGTAGTCAGTCCTTTCCCATCCCCTACTAAGGAGAAAATAAAAGAGAAAGAATTGGCTTCGCCAACCAGAGTGCAATCGCCACCTGTGGCGGAAAAACCTGCTCGATCTCCTTCCATCGAGAAAAAAGATTTTGACGTCTCTATAACACCAGCAGCTGATGTGCACGAGATTCCTTTGGAAGGGGAATCACGTGAGCTCATTATCCCTATCATGACAGCTTTGCAGGAGCGTAGGCCTTCAACTCCAAATTGCTCTACTGAGCATGCGTCGACTGACTCTATAACTCCGGATAGAGTTGAAAGTCCGGTTGAAGTCGCTGCCGAGCAGAAGGAAGTCGATACTGTTGTCGATGAGAAAAAATCCGATCCCAAACCGAAGACCCGATCGGCTTACACTACAAGGGTGTCGGTTAAAGATCGCCTTCAGCAATACGAACGAAATCGCTCGTCCAGTGTCGACTCCAGTAGGAAAAACTCGTCAGAGTTATTCAATCCGAATTCGGTGGCTTCTCGGAAGCAACTGTTTGAGCAGAGAGAGCGAGGGATGTACAAGCGCATCAGTGAGATGGGAACGAGAAAACCAATGAGTGATTCCGGAAGTGGATCTGGATCGGCCAGCGGTAGTCCTAAGTTGTCAAGAAAACGGTTGATTGACGGGGAAGATGGAAAAAACGAGGCAGCTGCCGGCAATCAGATGCAAACTAAACTTGAAAAAACGAAATCCTCTGACTATGAAAAGCAAGACGAAGTGCGTCGACGGAATAGAAAAGATAAGTCGGAAAATACTGAGCGTCCACGAAGTTTGATTCTCGACAGACTTCGTTTGGACACGATGGATTCTTTAAAACCTGATCGGCAACGGGGCGATTCTCTTAAACTAGACTTACACGACGCAGGAACTTTGTCACCAAGAGAAATAGACATTCCACTCGATACCGAAGACTTTGATGACAAGCATAGATCGGAACGACCACGAAGAAGCCCGAATACTAGTCCGAGGTCGAGTCGGACAAATGTTCGTTCTCCGTTTCCCGAAGACGGTGACGAGGAGGATCGTGAACCTCAGTTTGTGTAATCGTTACTTTGTCGTCGTCTGTGTTAGGTAACAAGTGATGTCGAAATTGTGGAAAATAAACTATATTTAATGAAATACCTAGTAACTTAATAGTGGTCAAATACGTCTCCCGTCCTTTGGCTAGAAAAAGGAAGAGTTGGTGAAAGCACAGAATCGTCCGAGATTGGTTTTAAACGATTACACAAGTGGTTTTAACTTACTGACTTGGTGACAGAAGCGGGTATGTGACAATATCAGAAGTTGTTGGAAAAATATGTGCATATTTGCGACTCGAAATCGTGGTTGAATTAGTATCGGTTGTGGGAGAAGTGCGTGTTGTGAGATGACTGTTTTAAGGAAGTTTGCATAAATATACAGCGTCTTTTACTGTTTAACATCAAACCTATATTTATTGTTTTTTTTATGATGGCGATTTACATTTCGTCATTTTCTTTGAATTCTCTTAAGCATTTTACACCTATAAATCAGAACCACTTTTGGCATAATATTATGACCATTGACTTTTACCATACTGACCGAAAGAAACTACAGTTTTTTAACGTAAGAATTATATTGGTGTATCCCAGTCATGGAAACATCACATAGATACAGATATTTTTATACAGGTACATTCTCAGTGTAGTCGAACTGGAAAGTTTTTTGTGCTGTTGGATACAAAGATCTTCTAATGGAAATGATGTCGCTGTAGATGTTACTAAACTTGAGGCCGACTTTGGTAAACTGTTAATATAGTGGCGAATACATAGATATATTTTTAAATGCTGCCTTTGATCTGGGTCAGGATCATTCTTTTAGTAAAGAAAAAATTAAAATGCAAACGCAATCTTTTTGTGGTGTTTTCTTGTTTTCTGTTTAGCATATCTGTCTGAGAACAGGCCACGTTCGATTTATGAATATTCTTTTAAAATGGCTCCAATTTTTAAAGCTTCTTTTGCCTCTCAATTCCAAAAGAGACTTGGACACAAATAAAACAACTCCAAGTATAGAATTTTTTAACCTGCGATCAGGCGTCCCTTATATTTTTTGTCGCGGCGGGTAGGTACCTTCCCGTCGCGACAAAAAATGTAAGGGACGCCTGATCCGCAGGTTAGGAAGTTTTGTCCTGAAAGCCTCGGAGCCTTGTCAGAATATTGATACGCCGAACTTGACCTATGTGAGTTTTCTCTTCTGGGGGTGGGTAAGGGGAGCTTGAGCGTCACGTGACTATCATAATGTCGTTTAGGGTCGTTTAGCGTACCTAGAATGTATTCTGATGACAGCCACATTATTTATGCTGGTTCTGATTTGCAGCTGATTCAGTCCAGTCTATCTCATGACCTTGAAAAGCTACAATCTTGGACAAAATAAAATGAAACGATTATCCGCCATCCCCCCCCCCCCCCCGCCCCAAGCAATGATGAAGGCGCGAAGTAGCAAAAACGCGCCATTTTGCCATCATTGAATTGGGGGAAGGTATGGTTCAAATTTCTCATTCATTTTGTACAAACCGAATTTATGTTGATCGGCTCCAGACAAAGATCGAGGACTCCATCTGATACACTCGAACTCTCCATTGATAATTTTCTGACTGAACAGGTTTCCTGATGATTTTTTACTGCGTATAGATAATGAATGATTAAACTGGATTAAAGGGTCGTTTAATGATGACCCGAGTGACTATCTGCCATAGTTATCGACAACAAAGATAACTGCCGAATCTTGTTCAGTTCCCATTTGCTTGTCAGTTACGAGGCCTTTTGAGTGGCCACAGTCACTTGGTAATTATATAAAGAAACAAAGCTGAAAACTTTATCGGTCCTGAAGTCCAGTGGGCAGCAAAGTTTACCTTGTTTGTTCGATTCACGTTTCCTTTAAAGACGTTCGCGCCCATTGCTACTGCGCATCTCTAGCGCGCACGCTATTCATTGGTCACGCGCGTGCCACGTCATTTTCAAGCGCGCGCACCGAGTCGAAAACTCAACAAAATATAGAGCTGATGACCTTTGCGGTAACTTTGTGTGCGAATATTTCTGTTGGATGCTCGGTGACCCCCACTTTTTTTTCGGCAGATTACTTCCTTTTCTAATTCTTTCCATTATACTAAAAAACAAAAAAGTTCTGTACGTGGGAAGTTTTAATTATTTCTCATATACTATTCAAATAGGGTCGAATTGATACGTGGATACAGGTATGCGTAACTTAGAAGTTGTTTTTTTTTAAGGCAAATTCTAGCTGATTTAATGGCATATGTAGCAAAGATCTATCAAATAGGCCTATATATGCTGTGTTAAACACACACAGCTTAGATATGATTCTTCAACTTAAATATATGCCGATTGTAATGAATCCGCCCAGAATCGCCTCAGTGGTTGGAAATCCTAGAAATGCTATGATCTGTGATGCGCCTTATCTTCAAAACGAGTTCGGTGACCCCCGATTTTTTTAACGTTTTTCATCTAATCTTATCATTTTCAACCTTCAGTCAAAGTTTTAAAAAAATCTGTACGTGGGAAGTTTTTGGGCGCGAACGTCCTTAAATGTTTCGAAAATTATAGATCTTTAAATGAAAAGCACGTAAAGATCTATAATTTTCGAAATATTGTACATTTCCTCAAACGCATACTACAAGTTGAAGATAATGCCTTGTTTTAACAAAACGTATTGTTATATTTCGAAAACGATCCACTCAGACCGAGTTTTTAGAGGTTTTCTATTTTGGTCACGTGACTACCAAATATGGGCGTGGTTCGAAACATTTAAAGGAAACGTGAATCGAACAAACACGGTAAACTTTGTTGCCCACTGGACTTCAGGAGCCAAAATAAAGGAGGTTTTGAGATTTCCTTAGCAACAGTTTTCTAGTTAAGTTCCTCCCCCTTATAATAATGAAGGGTTAGTTTATAGTGGCGCAGGCGCAAAAACGATTCTCTGTGGTCGCGTGAATTTTCATTTCTTCGTCATAAGACATGGCAAATGTTTAGAGTAATTTGAATTCGGAATGCGTATATTTTACGGTGTAATTGGGACAGCGTGGAGGGAAAAAGTTTTGCTTTCTTTGCGGTTACAGACGGGCTCCTGTTACGGACTAGGGCTATTTTCTCCCCTAAGTGCATGTGGTAATGGAGTCTTGTTTAAAAACGCTGTACTCTTCATTCATCAGGGCCGGGTTGTTCAAAGTCCGATTAAGCTAACCCAGGATTAGCGAGAATTTTGATTTGAGTTTCGTAACTTTTCGATGAGGTTTTCTGTTTATGCTGTCCGTCCTTCAGTTTTGAACTTGGATAAGCTCAAACTACACAAAACGTCAGCAGTAAAAAACGGTTTTACACAAGAAAAATAAATACTTCGTTTAACTTTTAATCCTGGGTTAGCGTTAATCGGCTTTCGAACAACCCTACATGGTTCAACCATCTTACCTTACCCCATAAACTGGTACCATGTCAAGAAATATGGTTCAAATTTTAATTAAGACTTCAAGTTTCTGTTTAAATCAAACTTAAAATGTTTATTTGTGCCCGACACAATGTATTGACTGTAGTTTAATGTGTATTCTCATGAGTCTCGGTCACAAAGATTTCACAATTATTACTGGGAATGCGGTCTACTAATAAGCATTAAATAATGCCAAAATGGGGCATTTTCAGTGCCTTAGTGATCCTTAATGAGCATGGGCACCCCCGTTTTTTATTTCAAAATTGAAGCCCCCATATGATAAATATCAGTGGACAAAGTATGGACAAAAATCTATTGGCAGTTTATTTTCGGAGGAATGACCTTAAGTTTTCGGGTCAAGGTTTATAACCTCCTTTGAGAAAAGACTTCTCCCAATTTGACTACTACTCGTGTTGGGATGTGCGGCGCAAATCAAAGCACGTAATTTTCCCTAAAAAACACTTAGGGGAAAGCGCTAAAACCGAACCTTTCTCTTGCTATATAAGTTATTAAAGGAAGTATTTCCACCTCCTCCTCGAGCTCCCTCTTGGAACAGTTCCCTCCGACCAACCATGAAGTAATTGTGACTGGGAAAAGAAAACACACGAAGAAAAACAAACCAACTATTAAATTTAAAAATTAAAGTGCCTATGAAGTAAAAAAAAAAACAATTGCTGCTTACTTGAAAGGCTTTTCAAAATAAAGGAGAATAGCGTTTTCCTTTTTGGAATAGGTGGCTCCACATAAAAACAGCACTAATAATAATCACTAGAAAACAATGATGCACGTCTGATACTAAGTAGAAAGCTTAACGGGCGACGACATGATAAAGTCCAAACTGAAAGCCCAAGAATTGCAACCGTGGTCAGCTGCTTCGACCTTCTTGGGTCTCGTCAGCACGGGTAGGAAGTTATGAAATAATCAACTGGTCGACTGATCATTCATACCCTCTAATTGCAGACGCTGATGATCTCAGATGAAACTCAAATCCAAATTTTTGCAGATTGGCCAATGTCACTTGCAAAACTCGTCTCAAAGAACAACTGGAAAAATCCAAAATATCATGTCGTTGCCACGACGAGGAAACTGCGAACAGAAAAAAAAAACTGTCCCGCAGAAAAATCGTGGCCAAACCATGTTAAAAATGAGCAGCATATGGGATCTGAAGAGATCTACTGCTCTAAAAATACTGGACAATCTAAACACAATGATGCAAAGGACCGCAAATGAAAATGCTACCGGTTTACGTAGGATCAGCCTTGCATCATTGTTTTCTAGTCTTTCTTGTTTTGGGCGGATCAGATCTTTTACAGATTTACATAAATCGGCAGCATTTTCGTTTGCGATCCTTTGCATCATTGTGTATAGACTGTCCAAAAAGAAAAACGCACATTCTTTGTTTACTTTAGAAAGCCTTTCAAATAAGCAGCAATTATTTTACTTTATAGGCACTTTAAACGAGGCCGCATTTGCCAGATATTTGGGATTGCGATCCAAAACGACGGAAAATACGAAAGAATATGGAAGAAATAGAAACTGGAAGAGGATTCCTCCGTTTCTCCCTTTTGCGTCTTGCATGATAAACTTTGACCCATGATTCCTTGCGATCGTCACCCGCCAAGTTCCCTCCAAGCATGCATCTCGCGTGAAGCGTAACTTTCGAGGACTGAAAATCTGCTGAGTTCCAAGGAGAGTGGTGTTTTGCAGCACAATCTTCCATCATCTGTGCTTTTTCCATCGCATCCATCCACAATGGAGGTGGAATACAGCATAGGAGTGAATAATCGCTTCGGCGCATTAGATTTAGATGAGGAAGATCCTGAAGAAACTCTGCAAAAGCAGGAGAAAAAGGAGGAGTCGGCCAAGAAAGAAAAGGCCAAGAAACAAGACAAAAAAGCTGTGAAACAGCCCGTCAAAGAAACGAAGCCAGCTGTAAGCAGGAAGGACAATGTGAACGAAGAATCGAAGAGAGAAGGTTTGCATCAAAAATTTAACTGTACGTAGCGTCGAATGTACAAGTTGTACTCTGACGCCACCGTCTTGTCAGATCACATGTGAACTTTTCTCTTCTGTGTTTTCTAACTTTGCCGTCGAATTTTATTTCTTTTATTTGTTTTAAATCACTTGCGTAGAATGTTCAACTTTGGCTTAGACGTTTTGTACTTGATATAACCTTGTTTCTTTGTGGTTGCCACAACATTTGTTTTCTTCCAAGGCGATGAAAAATAAGTTTACAATTTTCATGCAGCGCGCTCGTGGTAGGTAAATTGCGAAATTTGTTTGAGCCAAGTGAATGGGAATCCAAAATCGATTTAGCATCACTTGCATCTCGCGTAGCTTTTCTTGATCAGCTGTTAGACAACAAAAATAATCCCGAAGCGGAAAATACGAGCAGTTTGCTGCACGTGTTGTCATGTTAGGCTTGTGTAGGTTGTTGTTTCTATAAAAGATTCAAGCGAAGACTTTCGATTTGGTCGATTACAGGAACCGTTGTCAATTTTCTTTTGCAGAGAGAACGGATAGCAGACGGGGGTGGTCGCGGTAAAAGCGATGTCAGAAGAGAAAACGAGAAAAATACTCGTTTAGCAAACGGTCCAAGCGAGAGAAGAGACCGAGAGGAGAACGCTCCAAGGGAAAGGCGAGGAGGAGGATACGGCGGTGGATTTAATCGCAGAAGAGAAGGTTCTCAAGGGGATCCTGACTCCCCAGATAAGGATGGAGGCGATAGGAGAGAGGTGGCTTCGACAGGGGAAGAGGAGGAGGACGCGGAGGCCGAGGTGGTGGTGGTGGAAGAGGTCGTGGTGGATTTGGTCCGCGCGGCGGCGGCGGCGGCGGTGGTGGTGGTGGCTTCGGCAGGAAGCGAGAATTCGAAAGAAGAAGTGGCAGCGATCGCTCGTAAGTCCTTGTTATTTTAAATCACCTTTCGCAATAAATGTGTTGTTTCACGTAAGTTCCTGGCGGCTTATCCCTTCAAAAGTTCAAAGTTGTTTTACCAGCTAGCAAGGTTCCTTGCAATCATTTCACGGATGTTTGAAGTTTTGTACTTTTAAACCTCTTTAACATTCATGTAAGCTTATTTATGCTTATCTTGTAAAAGGTTTAAATCTTATTCACTTTCTTTGTTTGTATTGAGCTTTGAATCTTGTGTACAAGTTTTTTCAAATTAGTCTGTCTATGGAGCTGTTTCCTTTGGTATTCTTTCAGAGCAATACAATTTATTTTAGCATAAATACATGAGCTGTCTTTTATGCATATTTACAGCTGTTTCTTTGGAGAAATGCCAATTTGTTTTGTGTTGTGATGCTTTGAAACTTTATTGGTAAAAGCTCTTTCTGCACATCTGCAATTTACTAACAGCATAACTGTTTTAATGTTCATAACACACAAAAAACCCAAATAGGTTTGCACAACTACATTTTATTGCTCTAACGTAAACGCTACTCTTGACTGTTTATTTAGCAAAGTGTTTTCCTTAGCTTTGAAAACATTTCTGTTTTGTGAACAAAATTTGTCCTCTTCTTGTGGTCCTTAGGGGGCCCCCGACTGGACAATTCAAGTCGTGGGGACAGAAGGTTGGACAAACATTCTAATTTAATTTTTTAGCTAAATAATATAACTCCAATCACAGTAGGTTAATTTGCACTTGAATTTAAACTTCTCAGAAGACAGAAGAACCACTGTTTCTTTCTATCTTTCTCTGCTCCAAGATTTTTCCTTTGATCTCAAAGCAAGGAAAGTGTCTGCACTGAGTCAAAGTGTGAGAAGAACTCGTCAGGCCTGGCCACAATTTTTTATTTTCCGATAAAGTAACTCTTTAAAACAAACATCAAGATAATGCTGCATGCAGAAATAGGACAGTGACCTGTGTTGACAATGTACAGATCTTCAAAACTATTAGGGTTGTAAAAGTGCTAGTAATTTAGGAATTAGGATCCAAATGAAACAAAGAATTTGGATCCAAAGAGTCAGGTTCCTCCTCTTCTAACACTGATAGCTCTTGAATTGTTTTTCTGATTTTGCTTTTTTTAACATTGTTTCATAATCAGGGGAAAATAAATTGTTGCCAATACAGTGTTGGGAAATTCAACTGTCTCAATAATAAAACACAGAAATAATGACAACTTTAAGGGGAGTAAATGTGACTGTGGTTACCAAGTGTGTACTTTGACTTGTATTTAGCATTTTCTCATCCTGTGTAACCTTTGTTATAACCCTTGCCTGTTTAAAACACGAGCAAAATGATTTAATTCAATGATTCACTGTTGTGTGAAATCTTATCATCATTTTACCATTGCTCAGAGAAAGAAATTGCTGAAAAGTTAATCATTTGGTATTATAATTTCCTTTTTCCTTGATGCTAATTTATGAATAATCTGTTATAAGATGTATTACATACTGAATAATCATTTTGTTGTGTTCACTAGTGTGCAGTTAGTTTTTTGACTAGTTTTTTGATAGCTACAATCCAGATTTTTTAAATGTGGTTCAGTCTTGCTCCTTTTCTTATCACCTTCCTAAATACATTGCTTCATAATTTGAAATTAGGATGTAATCGATCTCCCCCAAAGACTTGAAATGAAATATAACTTTGGCAAGTCATGTGGTTAAAATGCTAATTTTCCCTATGATTGTTTTACAGTGGTGGCTATCTAAATACTGTCTATATTTCATGCAATTGTGTCCTGAGGAAATTAAGTAGTAATAATTGGAAGAAAGAAACCAAATCCAGTGCTTAGTAATTTTAAAACAGGGCTCGAAATTGCGCCCGATACGGTCGCATTTGCGACTTAATTTTTCTTTTTGCAACTAGAATAAAGAGAGTAGTCGCAAATTTGCGACTAGGTTTTTCCTTGCCTGATACGAAATAAATGAGCTAGCAGTTGAGTTTTTGCTTAAATAACTTTAGAAATGAAACGATTCAGTGAATTTGCGTCTTACAGTTTTGTTACAATCTGAAGGTTTATCGTAATTTACCCGGGATACATGCACGCAATGATTTTCCTTCGATAGCCCGCCATTTTCAGCGGTTTCTTTACACATGTATATCACAGGCTCATATTTTGTTTCACTTTGCCGTTTTTGATGGTGAATGCGTGAGTCATGGCACGTATTCATATTGAATGATTCAGTCATTCTGGGTTCTTTGAATAATCACTGTTGGTAGTAACAGCCCCGAAACTTAAGGTGTAAAGCTCAATATAAAAAAAAAATTCGAATTCGTTACTTGTTTTGTCATCGGTGAAAAACCTTCTAGACAAATTTTGTTAGGTAAGCTAATAATTTTCCACCCATTACATGTGTTATGTTATTTTGCAGAGACTGGAGGCATTTACATGTAAGAACTGCAGTTTCAAGCTGTAATATCTGTTCATGATTTGGAAATCTATCACTTTGACTAAAATAACAGGCACTTATGTCCCTCAATTTATGGAACGGAACACAGGTTCAACTTGATCGTTTAGATGGACTAGTGTTGTCCAAGACGCTAAATGTTCTGTACTATTAAATCTCGAAATGACATGAAAGCTGTAGAAACAATGGAAATTAAAGCGTTAATTGTTTTAAAGTCTACTTATGATCACATATTTATTAATTCAATGGCCTTAATTAATTTCGGGACTAAAATTTTCAAAGTTGCGACCAAATTTTCGTAACTAGTCGCAAATTGCGACCAGACATTTTTTTAATTTCGAGCCCTGTAAAAACCCCTTGAAATATTCAACCTGTAAAATATTCAGGCTCCCCTTGCAACCCTAAGAGATTATTTATATGTTTATTTGTATAACACTGAAGGAGCCTTTGTAGAGGAACCATTCAATTTGTCAAATGCATTTTTCATGGGAGAGTTGACCTGCAGAAACCAGATTTGCTTTGTAATATTCCTGCAGCTGTGTTTGATGTAGAAAGAGCAACTTGAACCTGTTCCAGAATCTGTTTCTTAGTGATCAAGAACAACTACCACTTGCTTGCTTGCACTTTTGTACTTAAAATATTGGTACTCACACGGGTGTAATCTTATTGTTTATAGCTCTGTGAAGCCACAAGACAAGCGTGATGGAGGAGGACAGTATAACTGGGAAGTCCAACAGAAGGTTCAGGGTGTGTAAATTAAGGGTTCATTGTTACCCAGACCTTGGTTATGTGGACTTGTGAATTTCTAAACTTTTCGGTGGGGGTAATGTGCAGAATGCTGAAGGTAGAATTCCAAATGCACTGTTTGTGTTGCTGTTAGTTTCACTGAAGGCTGATTTTCACTAACTTGTAAGCGTAAGCATAAGTTGACATACACGGACACAGTGAGATGTTGATAATTAGGGCCTTAAGTTGGAACTTTCCCTAATAAAAGGGGCTAATTATCAACAATTTACTGCTTTTGTGTATGTCGGCTTATGCCTATGCGCTAGTGAAAATCAGTTTTTACATTTACTTGAGTTTAACTCTGTTTTTTTTGGACAGGGCCATAGGCAATATAATGCTGTCCTAAACAAGGAAAAGCTAACTGCAGGCAAACATGAGTGAAACTACAAAACTGGAAACAAGCAGTACATTTGGCGTTCTGCAAAATACCTGTGCCACTAAACTTTTCTGTGGTCCCAAGGTTTCTTGCTATAACTGTAGACTGTTCATTAACACATCACATTGAAAAAGATTTAACAGAACCCTATGATGCCCACTGTATTGGATTTCATTATTTTTGAATTACAGTAGCCAAAATTCTGCTGTCACAGCTAGTTGTTTTAAAGATCTCAAGAGTTAACCTGGCAAATCTGACATATTACTTGGCTTTCCAAGAGCTTTATCCTTTATTAATGCCGTTGTTTTATGTACAGTGATGATGCAGAAGTCTTTCCTCAGTCTGAGGTGACAGATTGGGCAGAAGCTTCCCCAGATCCAGACATTGTCAGGAAACTGCAGATGAGTAAGTTTGACAGCAAAGGCTTACTATCAGTACTATATATTTAGGCTTACTTTTGCCATGGACATAAAAACTGCACAAGTTTAAGCACTAATCTAGGAAGGGAAAGACTCCTCTTAAACGTTGTCTGGAGTATAAATGAGTGATTCAGATAAACAAAACTACTTATTTTTTTGTTAACACTTACACTTAATTATTATTATCAAGCGTTGGCGGTAACAGGTGTTACAGGTTATGGCCCTTAATGGCAGCCCTAGGCTTATACTTGCACTTGTGCTTTCACCACCAGTAGAAATGTGTATGCCAATGCTCAACTTGACGTTTCCGGTACTAAAGTACCTCTTGTAATTCTTGAACGGTTAATGCATGTAAGTTGTGATCATAAAGATTATAACACCTCTAATGGCAAGTGATGATGCTTGTGAGTGCGTGGAATTGTGAGAATCAATTATCTTCCCCAAAACCTTCACCCAATGTTCATGGCCTGGGCTCAATCTCTGTCTAAAATCCAATACGCCAACTATTAGGTTGTCACTAAGAGAGCTAAGTAGCTCGTACTTTATCTTGTTGAAGTGCTCAAGGAGAAGATAAAGAAAATGAAGAGACAAAAGAGGAAGAACCACCTAAAGAAATGACTTTAGATGAGTGGAAACAGATGCAAGAAAAAGAAAGAGTTAAAGCAACATTTGAACTTCGCAAGCCTGGAGAAGGCGAGAAAAAAGGGCATGTGGAAAAATACAAAAGTCCTGAAGAAAACTGAGGATGAGGATGATGAACAGTTTGCAGCCAGAAGAGTAAGTTGGACTAAAGCTCAAAATCTGTGTTGCAGATTTATTAAATTCTGACTCCAAGCGTGATTCACCCCTACAAATCAACTAAAAATTTCATCATGGGTTGTGCAGTAAGTTTTTGAGAATTCCTTGATCAAACCCTGGCTCTTATAGCCTTGGACAAGATTTAAATTGCACATGCCCTCTATTTAGGCGTGCACTCTTTTGATGCCATGTATCATGTGCCGGTTATCTATGGAAAGCAAGAAATTATAAATTTTGATTACGACAAAAGCCAAGAAAAATTGAAGAAGCAGAAATGAGTTAATTTTTGACGTCCGAGAACAAAACGAAACTAAGCACAACAAATTCAGTTTTCCTGTGTTTTACTAGAACGGATAACATAAAAGGCAAAAGAGAATTTAAATGCCTTCACCACACAATGAAATAATACAGTGCAGTGAAGGAAAAATTAAAGTGTACATCAAAAAAGATGTCAAAAACAAACCAATTAGTCTGAAATAAATCATATTTCAATTGTGTTAATTTATTGCCTACTTCATTTCTCAGGCGTTCTGTAGAAGCTGAATAAGACTCGAGAGAGTATATTTGAACAAAGCAAATAAACGCACTAAATGTGTCACTAATTTTATTGCTTTTTTTTTGCAAGGGCTACTTGCCACTCAGACCCTTACGACCCCCACCCCTACCCCCAGGAACAAGTCATGCAGACTCCCTTGTCCCCTTGCTAAAGTTAAATGAAAGCCTGACCCCTATAGCAGTTACACATTTCGTTTGCAACCAGTAATGGCATGTTTAAAGACCCAAAACTATTCCACAAATTTCAATGACTGATCTGTGAATTAAATTCCAGAGGTTTAACTTTTAGTCAGGGAGATGGAGGATGATTGCTACATAGATAGGTTTTGTTAACATTTTCAGCTGGAAGGCATGTCTTTTCCCTAGGTGGGCAAAAGGTTTTGAACTAAACTATAAGAAAAAACGTTCTTCTGGATGATCGAACCAGGGCCGGTTGTTCAAAGCCCAGTTTAGCTAACCCAGGGTTAACGAGAATTTTGATTTCAGTTTTGTAACTTTTTGGTAAGGTGTTCTTCTCATCAGGTCAACTTTCCTGGTGCTCTGCCACTGATGGAACCTTTGACATATCATATATATATATATATTTTTTTCATTTCTGATTTCTTTTTAGGTCATAGAGGAAAAATTTAAGACATCTGGCCGTGTCAAGCAGACAGTCAATATCCAGGTAGATTTCAAAGGCAACAATGATTCAAGGAGAGGCCGTGGGGGCAGTCGTGGTGGAAGGGGTGAAAGAGGAAGTCGCGGCGGCCGAGGTGGCAGAGGAAGAGGTCGTGGGGGATTCAATGGTGGTGGATATGGTGGTGGCCGTCCTGATTCAGAAGATAGTGGTGCAAACTTTGCCTTGAATTCTGAGGAATTCCCCACTCTTGGTTAACAGACCAATCATAGAACAAAAGGAACCTGGGTTCCAAAAGACTTGAGTGCTGCATATGTTAAAAGGAACCAGGAGATTCTTACGTGCATTTTGACAAATAGAGAAGACGATTTTCCAGAACTCATTTAATAAGTCGCGAAAGAAGACAATATTTCTCAATAATTGAACAAGTGCTAACAAACAAAAATGCGCTTGACAAGCGAACAGTATATAGTAATAGTGATATTGCTAGTGCAAGGTGCTGTCATTACACTTCTCCATGTTACTTGAGTTGCTTTATATGGAGTTGCGAATTTAATAAGTCACAAAGAAGACAACATAAAAATATTATTGACGGAATCATACTTTTCTGACAATTGAGGCCAATCAAATTTATCCAGATTCTGATGTTCTTCTATTCAGTGTAAACTGTAAAGCTTGTTAACATGGTAAGATAGCGAAATTGTTCATCTTAGAGTAAGTAAGAAATATCACTTGCTCCTTTATGTGGCCCTGAACCACTCAACCTGTTAATTAATTATGCTTGCTGTGAAATAATCAACAGTCTAGTCTTGATGTCATGGTGAAGAAGTATTTGCTTTCTTAGTTCTGTATTTAATTGCATCTCATTTTCAGTTGTCAGTAGTGGTGTTTCTGTATTGTTCAAATTACGCCAAGGTTGAAAGTGCAATAATATTTTTCACAAGTTTGTTTTCTCTACAATTTGTAACTTTCCATCTGCTAATAACAGGCCCCTTTTTATCCTCTTACAATAATGGCAGAACCCTAAGTTTCTGCCACTAGGGTGAAATAAAAAAGAAACAAAAAGGGAAGCAACTGTTCCAGATGTCGTTTATTGACTTTGTACAACTGACAGAATTTGCCTTCACATTTCCTTCAGTGTGAATTAATAAAGCGTGACTTTACTTAGGTGATTGGTTTATTGTCCAAACATTTGTTACACCTCCGATTAAAAACATGAAGTCTAATGAGATTGGACTTCAGTTGAGTTAATTTCTTCAAGCTAAAACTGCGAAATTTGATGAAGTAAATTAGAAGTTCCCTTGGACAATTCACACGGTATCCTTGAAATTTTCACTTTGGTAGTTATCTAGGAGCTTAACCCACGCATGCAGGGCTTTCGGGACCTTAATTTGTAGAGAGACGGGTGTTATTTGCTATGTCAACTGGGCTTCATTTGTGGAAGAAACTTGGTGGATGATAATTTTTTTCCAATGGAGTTTACATTTCCACCAAATGTTCAGGAAACTTTCGAATTTCCGGGAAGGACTACGTTTCGGGTGATCTATTACTTGGGTTATTGGGCTAATTGGGTTAGGCCGCGGGCTGGAAATGGCGACATTTAAAACAGTGGGAATCTAATGGGATGGGTTTTGCCTGCCCAGCTTCCCTTGTGCTCAGAAAACACCTGGGACAGCAGGTATCCCTGCGATGCCTTGAACAAATTGAATCATACGGGCATATTTCGATCACTAGAAACATATATTCCACGGGAGAAACCATCGCATGTTTTAGCACCATATGACCGTCACGGGTTTTCCCAAAGTCCATGTGAATGTACGCTCTATTTTTGCCGCGCTCTCGGGCCTGGTCTCCGTCCCTCCACGATAAGAGCAAATAGCGGAAGATAATCGAACGAAATGTCAAGGGAGAGTTATGTAAACTGGTGGGAGAGTGAGTTTTGGCCAAAAAAATAGCTTTCAGCTGCTAGATGGGATATGCTCCTTCCAACCCCTCCCTTGAATATTTTGTCGACAAACAAGCAGTGAGCCAATCAGGTTAGAGGTTATTGTTCAGCTGTGTCTTTTGATAACTGGCGGCAAGGCCGCACGTTGAACGTTCAAGTCGTGCTCTCCTCGTGATTTCTGTGGTGGCCCGAGTTGCTGAAGCGCTATCTCCGTCCCATGGTTGTTTTAACTGACATCTGTTAAAGTATGAGTCGTGTATTTAGCTTTTGGATGATTCTCCCGCCTTGCACTCATCTGAAATACAGCGTTTCCACGAGTTCACAGCAAGCGTAGTTTCGATCGTTCAATCCGAAATTATGGAAACATCCTTCACACAACTTTCAGATACAGTAAAAGACGGTAGGGTTAGTTCCAACTCAGAGGGTATTGCTAAAGGTAGAGACGGGCTTGATACAAGTGAAGGAACTCCAAAGGAAAATAAAACAATTTTGACGCCGGCGGTCCAAATGCTGAGGCTTACCAACTGTGAAGACGATAGTGAGTTGGAGACGGTAGAGATCATTGGCCTAAATTCTAGTGGACAGGAGCTGGGTAACAAGACCACAGGTGAGTCATACATAAACTTAAACTTATTTAGTCGAAGGTGGTAACACGTTGTTTGCTCTCCTGCAAAACGAGCAACTGAATTTGACGAATTTAGCCAGGGCTGATCAAAGTCTACTTTATGTAAATTTGTGTAAACATTTCCAGGGTGGTTTGGGATTGATGTTCTGAATCTGATAGTAATTTTTTAGAAAGTTTACAAATAGGAGACGTAAGGGTTGTAACTGGTGCATTGAAAGAGACAAGCAAGGTACAGTATCTCTGTCAAATGAACTTTCTTGGGTCATTCTTAGTATTAGAAGAAAACTTCATTAACTTAGTTTGATGTATAAAATGGTTTTTAAGCTAGCTCTGACTTATTTGTGCAATCTATGTGGGTCACCTCGCAGCTCTTTCAAGGTCTCACCTGATTGGAGACCACCCTTGAGGTTTAACAAAAGAACAAACAACAGAATCAATGGACCCTAGCTCTAAAACAAAAGGGCTGTGACTCTATCCTCGCCAATGAAATTTAGAGTTTGTAGGAGCTACGAGGCTACTGATCTATGTCCAGGTTTCGTCTCTAACAGATCTTGTTATACTCTCCTTTCTGCCAGGAATCTTTGCTTACTTTACGTTTGTACTGATAGGCATAAAAAGTTGTTTCTCTTTTCATCGATAAATGATGGAGAAGTCTTCCGTTAGAGAGATACGTACCTCGTCTTTTCTAGGCATTTTTAAGCACAGTCTCTAACAGTACTTGCAGCTTCCAACCCAAAACTACCTTTTCTTTTATAGGGGATTGTTCAGCATCATTATATAACTTACACTCACTTGCGACTTAATTTTAGTGCCCTAAAATACCACCTTTTCAGAAAAGTTCTTACAAGTCTACTATCAGCCTGTCCTCTTTGTGATGCACCTGTTGAAGATCCTAAACACTACTTTCTATACTGCCCAAGTTTTGCTGCTCTGTGTGAAAAGCTGTTTGTCTCCACTACTAAGAAGTAGATGACATTGTGCTTCCGATAACAAAATAATGATTGGTTCTTAAATGGTATTTCTCACGATGATTTTGACACTAATATTGTGTTTTTTCAGTACGTCCAATCATTCATTTCCTTGTCAAACTGTTTCTGTTAAATCCAACTATTCCTTTGTGTATGTTTTGTTTGATCGTCACGTGTAATATGCATTGTAAACAGCAAGCTCTCTAGATGAGCTCTTTTTGGTCTTAGAGCAAATGTTGTCAACAAACATTGTTTAAATAAAAAAATTAGCCAATGAACATGCAAGAATTTCTGCAGTAGTCGTAAAAAAGAAAACTGAGTTTGGTACACAAGTGCTGAAGCAAAAGACCAAACCAATAGAGACTATTAAAAAAATGAAGACTATAAAAAAGTGAACCCTTAGAGCCAAGCCTGGCCCATAGCTGCCAGAGCTTATCCCGGTTTCTGTAGCATGAAGCAGCTGGAAGTATTTCTACTTCCCCTGAACGGGATGTTAGTCCATCGCAGGACACTCCCCCGCAATTCTGTCAGGTTTCCCCAATAAATCGTCGGTACCTATTTATACACCTGGGTGGAGAGAGGTACTGTGAGAGTAAAGTGTCTTGCCCAAGAACACAACGCAATGTCCCAGGACTCGAACCCGGACCGCTCGCTCTGGAGTTGAGCGCACTGACCATGAGGTCACCGTGCCTCCCAGTAGAGACTACAGTTAAACATTAACTCTTCAAAAGAGGACATATGGTGGTTGTTTTCTTTCTATTAATTCTGAAAATTGGAATTTTGTCTTATAATTCAGATTCACTTTGTGAAGATGATGCTCCAGACACTTCTCTCATGCTGTCAAGCCACCAGGTGAGAAGGAAATTTATTAACACACTTCTTTAGCAGTTTACATAATTTAGCATAATTTGTGTATAACTGCATAATTATGCTCTTAACTGTTTAATATATTCCTTTTAATATTCACTTCTAAAAAATTAGTGTATAACTGCATAATATACTCTTAACTGTTTAATATATTCCTTTTAAATATTCAACTTCTAAAAATTACTGTCACATTTGCAAAAATACATCTATAAAAATGTTTTGTTAGTTATCATATTCGTAACAAAATGTTATTGATTTTGATTTGTTTTCTGCATGCCTAGTTGTCTCGTACTTGGCGCATGATCATGTGCACATTAATTACATGTGCTTTAATAATGGCTACCTTCTCAGTGCACCTAATGATCATTCCTATGTAAATTTAGCACTATAAAAGTACTTTATTATTATTATTATTATTATTATTATTATTATTATTATTATTATTATTATTATTACCAAATATTAACTTCAGAGGTCTGTGATCAAACAAAACAGCAACCTTGACTGTTAAAGAAGCATTTTGTCCTTTGCTTTGCATTTTTCCATGCAGATTTTCTACTTATCCATATCATATTTAACAATTAAATGGCTTGGTGCAAGACAGACGTAAGTGACTTTTTCAGGTGAATGTTTTTTCCTTCAAAAGTGCCTGAATTTTGCATGTGCTTTTCAATTAAGTAGTAAAACATTCCCCTGTATTTTTTTGGCTGATTTGCACTTTGTTTCTGAGAAAAACAAAGACAAAATATCAAAGCGTGCACAGTGAACCCAAGAAAGTGGAACAAGAGCATTTCAGCCAAAAAAAGATACAGGAGAATGTTTTTTCTACTTAATTGAAAAGAATATGCAAATATTCAGGCACTTTTGAAGGAAAAGAAATTTCACCCGAAAAAGTCACTTATGTCTGTCTTGCACCAAGCCATTCAATTATTTCATGATTGGACATTGGATGTAAACAATAGCCTCCATTTGGCACAAAAATATGCTTGGATATTTATCCATGGACATTATCTCTTTCGAGAAGTGAACAGTTTTCCAAGAACCTAGCTTAAGGGAAACTGAGCTTTGAGGAACAGATAATGTCCAAAACAAATATCCAAGCACATTTTTATATTTTTGTTTATGATCCTTCATACATTTTTCACAACATGCGCAGTTTTGAAAATTGGGGAATATTCTCAGATATTCTCCAGTTTTAGCTGCGGAATTTTTTGGTCATGTGATGCGTTTAGACCAATCACACAGGAACGAAAACATTTGATGGATTGTAAGAGGTGAGAGATAGCGAACTAGTTGCATAGTGCCTCTTATGCTCTAATGACCTCATATCCAACAGAGGTTAGTGGAATAATATTATTGCTTTATTAAAACACCCCCAAAACTCTTGTGAAGGAAGGCATCTTGCCTCAAAACTCTTCAGAATCAGATAAAAAAGTCCAGCAACAGCATGAGAGTAGTGTAAAAGATATGTCCCCTTAAAAAGACAAGTGGTAAAAACAAGTGAGTACTTAGAAAGAGGGTCCACTGACGATGAAATTGCAGATCCTAAACGTATCAACATGGCGTCCATAGACTTTGAGCCTGCAGAGGCAGTGAAGTGGGAAGACAACCAACCCGACCTCTAGGATATCCAACACTGAAAGATCTTTTGAAATTAATGAACAACCTTTGTAATGAAGTTGCAGAGCTAAAAGCCTTGCTCAAGCTACAGGAATCTGAGCTAAGAACTGCCAAAGATTCACTAAACACAGCGCTCAATTACAACAACAAACTCAAATTAGAATTGAAAGTGACTGAACAACAGGTGAAAGAGCAGGAAGCTTTGCGAAAATATGGACACGCTCGAACAGTATACAAGAGAAAACTCCCTTGGGATTGAGGGTATTCCTGAAAATGTTTGCCATGGCGAAGATGTGGTTTTGCAACCTCGTTCCCAGGGTCTTTCATCTTACCGCCCCCTGGAGCGAGCGAGGAAAGACCCTGGCACACGCTGGTCACATGCCGCTTTGACATTTGAAAACATCAGGGAGGGGTCCTCTGTAATCAAGCAATTTGTCGCGTTGAGCTTCTGTGTCGAATTTTCAAAGTATCGCGCTGTGCTGCGACTGACATTACCCGCGATGTTTAGTAGTACTTAGCCTTCAGGATGAAATTTCGAATATTCAGATTGATGCAAAAAACATAACAATATTTCTAGAAAATTGTATAGCTTTGTCGAAGTAAAGCTACAGCAGTCTTTGAAGAAAAGTTGGTTGGAAGAAGATAATACGTCAATATCCGTGATCAAGAAGCAACACACTGTGCTTGCAGTTCCAATCAAATATCGGTCCCAGCGTCACAACATAGAATCAAAGTAAGCATTATTTTCACGGAACATCTTAATATTTGTCCTTGGAGAACCAATACTAAGAACCTCAAAACATGTCCTGCAATAGAAACGAACCTAAACAAAGTATAAGCACGGTATGGCAAATTACAGAGGCGTCAAACCCTGAGAAATGACATGCAGTTAACATCGGAAACGATGCAGACCTAAGACTTCAAAAATATGCTACAAGACAGTCAAACGACTCCACTCTACTTATAATTTCCATTTCGCCTAACAGGGCGGATGTTTCCTTTTCTCAGAAACACCGCGCGTGAAGCAATGAAAGGTCAAGAGTGTTTCAGAGAACGAAAATTAAAAGAGTGCACAATTCTCACAAACCGTTGAAGTCGCATACACTGATTTATTGACATAATAAAAATTATTTTTTTCTCTTTGTAGTCTTCTCTCGGTCGAAGATAAATCCAGTTCTTTGATATGAGAAAGCACGGCAAAATGCAGACCACAAAGAGTCATTCGACAGGTTCGAGCTCTGCAAAGTTAGGGGAGTCGACGGCGCGGTGACACCATTCAGCACCAATAAATTGTTTTCACCCTTTCGCTCCTCTCAAAGTAACTTTGGCTTTCAGTGATCAAGGCCCTGAATACTCTAAAACTGTTTTATCGCCGTTCACAAGACCTACACAGAAGACCTGGTTTTAATTTATTCCGAGGTAATGATCAGATGAGTTGAAGATCTTCCATACACAGCCTGGGCTGTAGCGTGCATTTTTTCATTCGCCTTGTTGAGGAGATTTTTACAATATGTAACGTCCTTAATTGAACCACACAACCTACAGCAACTTTGATATTCCTTTATCAGATGATGAATGAGGTTTCGCCGGCATTTGCAGAATAAGAGCATCATATCGATTCTGGTTTATTTTGGTGACAACCACATCCCACACTCCCGTAGGTTAAGTATAGACAAAATTATTACTAGACCACCCTTCCCTTCAATAAGTTAATTGTCATCTCTCAGGAGACACATGACCAGCATGTGCCAGGGTCTCTTCTCGCTCACCTCAGGGGGCGGTAAGATTAGAGACCCTGGGAATGAGGTTGGCGGTTTTGAAAGTCACAGAAATCCTGAGAAGATATCGACATCTGTCATAAAATCAAGAGGAAAAAGATGAGGCCCATGATAGCAAGATTTGTTAGCTACAAAGTTAAGAGGGCACTCTAGAAGCAAGGAGTTCAACTAAAAAAATATAAAATAATAAACACCGTCCCAAAAAATCTCTTACAAAACTTATGATATTTGTAGAGCATGTTATAATGGCTCTTATTAATAATAGATCATTGGATAATGCAATTCAAGAGTTTTCATTGGCTTAGCCATGCATCATGGTATATGAGCCATACCTTGCTCTATAAATATGGTAAGCACACCTGTAATTTTTTTGGCGTGTCGTTATTTTTATTTTGTTTTAGTTTGATATATGTTGGGACCATTTTTAATGAAACAATTTTTCTACTTGCATTTGTTGGATGTGAGATGATTATCACCAACTTGGCACTGTGCACCTTGTTGGCTGTATATAAGTTGTAATCAAACAGCGCAATTGGACAGTTGGCTGTACTCAGACACCTGCAATCAGACATTTGCATAAGCCAATCATTTTAGGTATGACTTTGTAAAAATGTGGAGGTTTAATCTCTGATGATGTTTTGAAAAGAACTTAACAGCCATTTTTAAAGCTGTTCTCCATATTTTTAATAATGATGTTTAAATGACTATTAAAAGCTCTTTTATTTTTGTGGAAAATTGTAATTGTTATGATTAATTGGTAACAATAAGAGTGCATGCATGCTTTTATTCTGGACATTTGACTGTATAGAGTGTGTATTATAGTAATTAGGTCTGCATGTTACCTGATTCGGAAGTTGCTGGATATAGAGGCATTATCATTTGCAAAGGGATACTGACAAGTAATTTATTCTCCCGCTACTTGTAAAGTCATCTTACAGATGCAGCCTAGAAAAGTTGTCAATTTCTTACCCCACGTGTTTCAGAAACTTATTTCAAAGAATTTCTCTGAAGAAATCAGAGCAGCCAAGGATGTTGAAACATTTCTTGATCGACCAACATTGCTTCTTGGTCTGCACGAAACAAGCTTACAGGGGATTGTTGATAAGATGTTGGAGAAGCTGATCTCTGTGATAGGTGGGGAGGATATTGATTTTGAGAACGCCAGGATGGCATTTTTCACTCATGATTCAGGTAAGGCAAATACCAGGTGTCTGAATGGCTTTTTCTAAGAAAGCTAGGATACAGTACAATGGTTATCCTTCTTTAATATCGCACTTTCGATCTCGTATCAAATTCATCCTTTTTCCATAGAAGGTAACCAAAAGTAATTTGAGTATGCAGCCAAAGCCAACTTTTATCTACATGACAGTAACCAAGTCAAAATCTCATTGGCTACTTTGGTCACTGTACACAACTAAATATTGTCTCTTCTAGCTAATTTTATATTTGTATTTGTTGCATCATTGTATACCGTCTTATGTTAAGTTTTGGTTCTGTAAACAGTGTGCAATAAAATTCGAAACTTGAAACTACAGTAGAAGAATCTTGCAGTCTATCAGATGTCACTTACGGTCTTTTTTTTCACCCTGTCAATTACTGTTGTGTAATAATTTATGTAGTACCAGAGGTGCTAATTAACTTTTGGTAGCTCAATGAAGGGCACCTGTTAGAAAGGGGATGAGAATGTTGCTCTTTGATCACACTCTAAATGGTTGCTTGACAATAATAAGCCTTCAGTTGTTTTTTTAAGTTCACTCTAACTTGCTGTTACATGTAGCATACACTGTAGGAAGATGCTCAACGTAGCTCATGCAGTACTACGTGGTATGCATTTGGTGTGGTATACATTGACTCGGCATGTCCAGTGTGCCATAAAAATTGGAGTTGAACGCTAACTAACACTGGTGGATATCTATTATGTAATTTATTTTTTCAATTTGTTTATGAAGAAATAGCTGTTAGTGACATTGAATAATATTATTTACTCTCGTTTAGTTCACTGTTTATCAAAAATAATACAAGGAACAGAAATATCTGAAGGAGGAGGATGGGAAGAAACTCAGAATTGGCTTATTGCATTGTAAGTTACTTCACATGTTCACAAAGTCTCAAGTTCAATCTCATCCTAGAGTATAGTTTTCACTTAGTCTACTTAACAATTAGACCTGTAGCCCGCAAGGGCTATGGGTCAATATCCCATGAGGCAAAGCTGAATGAGCTATGGACCCATGGCCCTTGAGCGCGAATGGTCTAATAGTTTTAGTATCATCCAACTAGTCGGACAGAAATGGCAATAATAAAGTTAGCAAATACAATTTCAAAAAAAATTTATTTGGGAATAAAACAAGCAAAAAACAGTGAATTTCACTACACGAGGACTATTACTAATAGTCTTCTACTAGCATAGCCAATTAAAATGCAGGATTTGCATTAGTCCACTAGTTAGTTGGGTGATACTAATTGACAGTACTGTTATTCACCTCAGTGTTGGTGAATAGTGGTGGATATTTACCGAGCTAACTCAGTAAATATCCACCACTTTCACCCTCACTGAGGTGAATAATTGTTTTAGTATATACCACACAAGCTGAATAATTAGCAGCCCAAAGAGTAACTTTATTTGTGACAATATACTAACAAAAGCCATTTTGTTTTTCTTTGCCTGCTCGGAGGTGAATAGTACTTGGCTAATCACCTCCGAGCTAGCCAGTTGGCGCACGCAAAAAGTACACTTGTGTGGTATATACTAATGTCAGCTATGATCATGATAACAACCATTACTCTGAAAGGAAGTGAAAAACAAAATGGACTGTCCTTCATTAATGATATAAAATGGCCATAAACTTCTGAACATATTAGAGTAAACCTTTCTGTGATGTTTTTTTTTGTGACACAGCCCCCTAGATAGCTGATGGCAATGTATCAATGTATGAAATGCAACCCTTGGTTTGTGGCCATGTGGGCAAATAACATTCTTAGTCTTTCTGGTTGGCATAGTGACATCAAAAGAGCTTCAGTCATGAATATTAATAACAATAATTTCAAAACTTATAAGGTTCAAATATCTATATACCAGTAAATATGTTCAAATGCACCATAGGAAAAAAGTGGCTCAAGATAAAAAATGACTAGCCCCAACTTGGCCAAATTCCTACCTGGATAAATATGTATTTTCTTTGCACCTTGAACTTGTATAATACATTGTCATGCTATCAAGTCTCAGATGCAGAGTATCTTGGATAAATTTTTGTAAACAGAAAAAGAAGATAGTAATCATTTTTTTGTACATTTTAAATCAGACAGAATATATCAAACAGTCTTTTACAGTTTTTGTTCCAACACACGTAACTGTTTATAGGGGAGAGCTACCATCTGTACAGCAGAGTCATGTTGCTATTGCTCAACTGAGACATCCTGTCAACCTGGGAAGGACACTTGAGGAGACTCATTTGGTTGTTTTGGTTCTTGCTCCAAGTAAAGCAGTAAGTATGGGATCTTCAGGACTTGTTACACTAGAACATAGTCAATGGGCTCTGAAACAATAGCAAATACATACAGAAGCAAGTAAGCAGAAGTGTTACAGCTGACTATGGAGGTCATTGTCATTTTTAACAGGGCTGCAGCTGTGTTGTACAATTGGTCGGGTGCCACTGGCAACTACTAACTTTTGCCTTTGACAGACTGGAAAAACGTAATATTTTTTTTTCTTCATTTACTGGTAAGCTTTAGTGCTGGGCACCCAGGATTTCATAGTTAGGAACCATTATGGGCTCCTTGAAATTTTTCTTGACCCAAAACAAAAATTTGGGTTTAAAGGGAAAAAAATCTGTTAAGTCCAAAGTCCAATAAACCGTACCAAAAAGACAGCTTTTTATGAAGTAACATTTTATTGTTTCATTTTCACTCTTGGAAGCAAATACATGTGTTGTGGTCTTTACCTTGTGTGATAAATAACAGTATTGTACTAAGTGTGTTTGGACAATTGTTTCCTCTGTAGAAAGGTTTTGATTATGACTGTCACTTGTATGACCTTATTTAATTGTAACCACAGCTTTCTAGTAGAAATAGTTGTTTAATATATTCCAGGTCTAGCATTCTTGCAATGAAGCACTCCTTATGTTCATGTTTCATCTTTATCTCTGTCAGAAAAGTACCAAGAATTCTTTAGAGACAGGAAGAACTTTTGCAACACTGCTGTCAGATATAGAAACAAGACAATCACTCATTGAAGTGGAAACAGAGGAACAATTTAAGGTTTGCTCAGAACTTGTCAAAAATTCACAATCATGGCTACATCAGTAACTGCTCTGTGAAATGTCTTACCCCGTACACTGTATATCAAGTTTGTCTCATTTTGTCTGCAGAAAGTGTTGTCTGATCGCAAAGACCTGCTCTCCTCCAGAACATACACAACGATTAGACCAGCTAAAAAACCTCCTGCTGTTCAATCAAAGTCCTCATTTATCCATAGAAGAGATGATCAAAAGGTAGATGTAATCATATACCTGAGACTAAACTTATTATTTAATATTTAGTCACTAGCCAAATGTTTTATTCATTAGAATTAATGTATAGAATAATTGAGGGCCACTAGTTTTATTAACAGTTTTAACTGTGAAGTGTTTTACAATTGTCAAATAAAGTTACCTTCTTCTAAGTGTTTTAAATACTGCATACTGTTGGGTGCCATATGTGCATTTATGTTTAGGGTTTGATATCTAACATAATGAATTACTTCTTCCATAGAACTTATATCTCCTTTGACAGGCAACTTGCTTTTCCTGGTATAGGATCTTAATAATAGTGTTAATTATAACCAAAGGTTCTGTTGATCCATACTTGACAGAAATCAGAGCTGTTTTCCTTTGGAAGAGGGCTTATTAGAGACTTCAAAAGAAGATGGCCCCATTATTTATCAGATTTTAAAGATGGTGAGTTGAAGGAGAATGTGTGCAGCAACTACGATCTACTATAAGACAATTCAAGATATTATAGTTGTAATGTGATGTTATGAGGATAAAACTAGGGGTGGCAAATGGTACCTCGAAAAAACGTGAGTCTCGGAAAATTTTGGTAGGATCTCGAAATCTTGAAAGCGTTTTTTTAAGTCAAGTCTCTCTTTTGCATGGTTTGTTTTTACCTTTTTTGAGACTCAAAATGTTTTACTAAGGAGTTTCTGGCTGGGATTTTTAACTAGGATCTTGGCGTCTCGGGGAGTCTCGGATTTTACCTTTTGCCACTCCTAGTGAAACTACCGGTATTCCTGAGTCATGCTTTAGTGTGCATCATCAAGTTATGATGCCTGTGGATGTTTGTGGAGCATGATAGAAGTGTAGAGCTGCTCGAGATGCAGCTTGGGCACCTCTAGCTTCTTGAAAGTTTTCAATTTCCTAAGTGCATCGTACATGTCAAATAGATTGTTTGGAAGTCTGCAAGTGGTGTACGACCATGACTGCTCGTTTCTAGAAACATTTATCTTCAGAAACAAAAGTAAATGTTGCTCAGACTATTAGGGTGTACATGTCTTGTGTTATTCAAGTTTGATAGTGAGTCTTTGCAAGCTACTTCGTTAAAGCATCAAGTCACAAAAGAGTTGTTTAACAGGGCTACGTCACAGTATTTTGAGTTATTTTGATTGCCAACAAAAGTACCTTTAATTGAAGTAAACCTAAAAAATAATAATTTAGAAAGATAGGAAAACACTAAAGAAATAATAACAAACCATAAAGGAACAAGGATGGTTAAGGATGGGGAAAATGGACACGGATTACAAACAACGATGAAAAATTTAGGCTCAATTTTTCAAACTGTTTAACCATTATGCAGTTCCTTTAAGACATGATGCATCTCGAAAATTTGACTAAACTTGTTGAAATGATGTATTTTTATCTTCCCCATGCCTGATGATCAATTTTGTAACCCAATAGGAATAAGAGGTCATCGTACCATTCCTAAGTTGATCTCCACAACACTGTTCTTATACTTTGCCTGCCTTCTACCATCTATTGCTTTTGGTGTCCTCAACAGCCGTAACACTAATGGACAGATTGGTGAGCAAGAACCATAGCTACCTACATTTTATATTCTTTATCCTGGGAGGGAGGGTGGCCTCATGGTTAGTGCGCTCAACTCCGGAGTGAGCAGTCCAGGTTCGAGAGGGACATTGTGTTGTGTTCTTTGGCAAGACACTTTACTCTTACAGTGCCTCTCTCCACCCAGGTGTATAAATGGGTACCAGTGAATTGTAGAGGAAACCTAACAAAATTGTGGGGGAGCGACCTGGGATGGACTAGCATCCTGTCCAGGGGAAGTAGAAATATTTCTAGCTGCTTCATGCTACAGAAACAGGAATAAGCTCTGGCAGCTATGAGCCAGCCTTGGCTCCAAGGCTTCACACTCTATCTGCTGTTCTTGAACAGCAAAGCAAAAGCATTCAGAAGCCACTGGGGTTCAGTTATTGCTTAATTTCTCAGGAGCGGAGACCAAGAGGGTAGTCCCAGAAAAATTGGATGGAGATGTGAAATTCCTCACTGTATTTAGGACCAAAACCTGTGATTTTTCCTTATTTATGAATTGTGACCAACAATTTGATACTCTATTAAGGACAGTGCCTGCTTTTGTTAGTGCGCACATGTTCTGCGCATCACGCAAGCCAAGGTTTAAGCGAGCGCACGCTGGGGTTGACATTGACGCAATCAACTATGCCACCCAGTACACAACTAAAATTAAAGCCAAATTTTCCTATTGTGACCAAATCAATTTTAATGAACCTGTGCTTAAACCAGGAACACCAGAATAGCATTATATCGCTACCACTAATTGTTTACATCTTGCAGCTGAAAACCTAGCTGTTATCTTTCGAAAATTACACTTAAATCCAACTGTAAACATGTACCTGCAGTTGGCGTAGTGCGTGCGCAAAAACGCAAATGTCTTACTCACTGGGGAGGTGACAGGAAAAATGTAACTGGTATCATAAAAGTTTTCCAAAACGATCAATAGCTTTAAAAAACGCGTGGTTGCCCCTACATTTTATGTTGTGAAATGGAAGTGGCAAGCCTATTCAACATGTGATTAACATGTGTTATTAAAAATGTACCAAAAATTATTTTAATGTTATCATTTGCCATGTAGTTTAAAGATCTTTTAAAATGTGTTTGCCTTTCTGTATGTAATGGCGAATTCTAAGGAAATCTGTGAGGAAATATCCTTTCCCTCTTTTTTCAGAAAAATGCAGAGGTCAGCATTTTTGAATGTGAAGAGTGATCATCGCAGTAAATTTTCCAATTTAAGCAATTGGAAACAAGAAGCCTGAAAAAAATCAGGGCTTCAACGGGATTCGAACCCATGACCTCCGCGATACCGGTGCGATGCTCTACCAACTGAGCTATGAAGCCACACATTGGGAGCAAGGTCAATTTATTGAGTTGATATTTTCCCGGGCAGTGAAATGATGTGAAGTATATATGACATATATACTTCATGTCAGCATTTTTGTTAAGATTCAAGGCTAATTATCTCGAAAATATGCGTGGCTACCCCTATTTTTCTTTGTGGATTCCAATAGCTCTTGTAAAGATCTACTTTTTCCGCATGGTCCTTACCTGGCAAAAAAACCTTACGTTTGTATTTAGTGGGCACTGTCCTTAAAAGATCTGACCCTTAAATCAATACCCTGTTTCAGACCTTCCTTATAATTAGTTTCCTAGTTCAGAGTGATGTTGAAGGCATCATGTAGGGCTTTTGTCGATGGTGTTATCAATATTGATGAAAGAGAAGCTTCTAGAGTGCAAAAACCATAACCCTTTTGAGACCAAAATGGTCAAAATCAATATCATATTTTGGATCAAAAATAAATGCTAATTAAAAGCAAATACCCTTTGGGGCTACACATACCTATAAAGCCCATATAAGGGAGTACCCCCAAGATGTGGAAATGCTAGCCACTGGGTAAATACTATAATTGTTAATCACTTTGGTCATACAGTTTGTTTAATGGGTACAATGTTTCTTTGACCAACCTGGCCATGGATAGAGAGATGCAAATTCAAATTGCCTTCCTACATATATATGTAACTGAAAATCACAAGTAGAATAGTCCAGCTTGAACTCTTTATGACTGCCTAACTGACCTGATACAGTGTAAAGTTTTCTAATTAGCACTCTTTTGCTAGATATTGCTACAATCAAAATATTAACCACAGCCCTTACATGTCTGTTGCAGATGTCCAGAAAGTAATCATATCACAAGCTCTGGGAGGAACGCTGTTTGCTCTCTTTGGAGGGCAGCCCTTAATTGTCTTGTTAACCACAGCTCCACTGGCACTATATATAAAAGGTATAATTACATTTCAAAGTAAACAGTTAGTAGATCTCGGTGCAGCATTGCACTGATTTCAGCTAACATGGTTTTCAACTGGTGAAGGCCCAAGCCCAAATCTGGAAGCATTACTTGAAATAGAGCACTTTTATTCATAATATAAGACCTTTGTGCAAAAAGGGCGTAAATTGGTTTTGGGCCGATTTTCATTTTTTGCAGGATCAAGCTAACTTTTCACAGACTGACTTGTTTTGACCTGAAACGTATCTTTCCGTAATTGTCTTGGTCGCTTTGCGCTTCATTCTCCAGAAATAACGTATGCAAAAAAACTCCATTTTCCTCTGGAGACCTTTTGTTCAACAAAAAACAAAAGAAACCTTTTGTTTCGCTTAGTTTTATTATTTGTACATAATTATGCTAATCAGCTACTGCTACTTCATTAGCACAAGCGATTAAGGCGCTGAACAGAGCGGATGTGAATTTGTTTTGTTGAGACACTGGTTCGATACCAGGCTGGTCGGTTTTTTTGGTCTGTTTCTCTACTTATTTCACAAACCAAAACATCTATTTAAAAATAAACGTGCCGTTGAAGCTGCTAAAAGTAATCATTTAAGTTTGCATCGTGTGGGAATCTGCCTTCAAAAGATTTGCTCATAAAGATGCCACTTCACGCAAAACTGAAGTTTTTTGCACACGTTATTTCTAGAGAACGATGTGCAAATCGACCAAAACGATTACGAAACGATGCTTTTCATGTCAAAACAAGTCAGTCTGCCAAAATATTGCGAGTTCGCTGTTTGAAGTGGTAGGTAGTTTGTAGTCTAAACAGAATGCAGGGTTGTCGGAACAGCAACAAGATTATTTATTCCACCAAACGTAGTAATTCCACACAAACCTTCACCACAAGCACACGCTAAGCTTGTAAATTAAACTTCAACCTCTGTCACTCTTGTATAAACATGGCCTCTGCCAGATAACCACGTAACCTCTCTGTTACACTTCAACAAACACGACCCCAGTCGACACTTTACATGCGACCTTTGTCACACTTCAGTAAACACTACCGACTCATGAGATAATTCTCTCTAAACACTCCTGGGAAAAACCACCTAAAAACTACACAGATTCACTTATATACTTTACAGCATAAGGTTCTAGAACTTTCTGGCTCTACTAAATAAAGTAACATCTATTTACGACATTAAACTATTTACAGCATCATACGCAAACGGCTTAAAAAAGAATTGCTGAATCACTGTGATTTGATACTAATTAAATATGCACGAAAGTTCCAGACTAAATTAGCACACACGCGAACCTTCCAAGTCACACAATTATTTTTCGTAACACAAAAATTAGCTCAATCCTGCAAAAAAATGAAAATCGGCCAAAAACCAATATACGCCCCTTTTGCACGAAGGCCTTCAGTTATCCTTACTGAAAACTTTTATGCAAGGCTTTACCCAAGTGCCATGCAGCTGAAGGACATTTTTCGTTAGATATTTTATAATTAGTAGATCTGCAAGTGAATAGATGAAAGATCATATATTTGAACAATGGAGAAAGGCCTAAACTGCATGTAATCATCCTCGTCAGGCCTGACTGTTTTTTCAGGCTTTTGTTTCACCAACTGCGTAAGTTGTGTGTAACTGCAATGATCAATTATGTCTTCATAATTGCGTTCGACGAAGTGGAACGCAAGCCTAATTTTGTTGGGTGACTATGGAGAGTTAGTTGCCCTGTGTAAGGTTATAGGCTGGAAAATCCACATTCCTGTTAGGACACAAAAATGGCCACCCCGCTTAATTTTTGCAGGGGCATGTCAGGGCATAGTTATTAACTATGTCATGGCCAGTAAACTGGTACCGTAGGGTCTAAGTGAGACACTGATGTGACGAACATGTGAGCACGTGAGCAGGCAATGTAGACTTTGGTCCTTCTTTCAATGTGCTCTCGATCTCATTCTTTCACCGTGGAATTTTGAGGCTGAGTAGTATTACATTCAATAGTCCTTTCCAGTATGATGTTTTTTAAATGTTTGTTCGAGCTCACGATGAGCTTGTTTATTTTATATGTTCACGAACACCATTGCCTAGGCTTTGGGATGTTCACTGTTCACTTACTAGACTAGAAATACTTGAATCAGTCGCAAGGAGTTTGTTTACACGATCAACAAGCTCACGATTGCAAATGTTTACTCGGTTATATTTGAGCTTCCTGCTTAGAATAATGTTAGAGAAAAATATACTTTTACAAATTAGCTTTTGCGCTTAAACATTACAAGTCACTGTGACAATATTTATCACGAAATTTGAAAGCTGATGTAAATTTTTTAGTCGTATTAAACTTGTGAGTCTACGGAAACTGGTGCCGTCACGCAACGCAGTCTTCAATCAGACTGGCATAGACTTTGTCACTGAAATATATATCTGTAAAACCCCGGTTGTTGATGAAAAAAGGTTGGTTTTTAGAGGTTGAGAGTCAGCTAGGGAAATCATTTAAGATATCTGTATAAACATTTGTACGGCGTCGAACGCACTCTCGTAATCTTTGATTACTACTAGTTAGTAGATCTACTGATGGTTACCTTGCAAACTTAGATGCAATTTTTACCCAGTATAATATGACTTTAGATAACCCCCCTTTGAAATATGAAAAAGAAAATGTTGGAACACAGTGCAAAAGCGTTTCTAGCAAAATCCTTATTTTGTGTAGTACTTACAGGATTGCTAAATATGTCATGAAAATTAAAGTTACAAATATTGTAATTCTCATGATTTCAGATCTTACATCTGTTTCATAAGAACACCTTTATGTCATTTTTAAAATCATTTTCTTTTCCTTTTGTTTTAGTGATCTACAACATCTCTGCAGACTTTGATTTGGATTTCTTAGCACTATATTCTTGTACTGGCTTGTGGAATTCATTCTTCCTTTTTGTTTATTCTACATTTGGTCTTTCACAGATTATGAAATGGTCAACAAGGTACCTTGGTCTTAGATGTTAATTTCAACAAAAATATTGCTTTTGTGAATTCCATTGATTATTCAGCCACAGATAATTTATTTTTAGCAATGCCACTGTGTATTGTACTTGTGATTTCAAGTAGTGAAGGTTATTTTACTACTTAAGGGGAAAATTGTTATTTTATTTTACTGTTCCATTCTCATTGGCTTAGAAAAAGATGCAATTTGTGAATAAATTGCCCTGCTGAGAGCCAATCAGATTACAAGGATAGCCAGTGATTTCAAAATGGATTTAATAAAATGTTAAATGTAGTACTTACCATAAGATTTGTTCAAGTTTGAAGTAAATCAAAACCTCAGTATCTCCAATTCGGATTGATATCTCAAATTCAAATCAGTACACCCTAGATATAATTTTTACTTGCTGTCAGGTATCTCAAACTTCCAACATCTTACATTTTTTGTTTCCCTTGTAGTGAAGACACTCAAACTGTGAACACTTGTTATTTTTTGTATATATTTTAGTGTTCATGTAATGTGGGTGCTACCTTTATGTATGTAGTGTTTTTACACTTAAAAATGCAAATGTTATACAATATACGGCAAACCTTCATTCTATAGTCAAAAAACGTGCCAAAAAATGCAGTAAGAGTTCAAGTTAAAAGGGTTCAACTGTAAAATTTTAACCGTTTCTAATCATTAATTTTGTTTAGGTCAACAGAAGAAATTTTTGCTTTGTTCATCTCTCTTGCATTTACAGTAGATGCAGTCAGTAGTATCATTAAAGGTAATTTGCCATTTTCAGCTCTTGGTTGTGTTTTATACACGTGTGTGTTGAAGTTATTGGGAGTAACCATTTCAGCGATTTTAAATTGAATTCAAGCTGCAATCAAAATGATGGTTTTAGGGCTGTAAACTCTAGACTACATCACGTTCAATTATGATTGTTTGATTGATTACAAATAATTATAAACAGGTCAAGTTAATCATGTAAACTTGGAGATAATGATTTTTCAGAAATCTGTTGACAGGGCTTTTCCCAGGCTGTTGCACATGCCGTTGGTTTCTTTCAGGAATATAAAATTAAGTGATAAGTGAAATCAGTGAATCTTGCTTACCATTGGGGAAGGTGCTTCATAACTTAGCTGCAAATTTGTTTAGTTTTGCATTTTCTAGCAAGATGCAATTCAAGATGTGACAGAGAAGAGTTTGACAGATGCAAAATACATCACATGGATAAGATCTGCCTCAAAGTTGATACTTTTTGGAAATTTGCAGCAGCTGTGCTGCAAACTGTAGCCAAGAGGTGTTTGTCTTCACATGATCACTTTTTTGAATTTGCCACTGAAACCAGTGGTGCTTGAAATGGTCTGAAAAAAACCATTTCAACAGATGTCTGGGATCAATAGTGTCATAGGGGTCTCAGCCCAGCTCAGGTCAAGGTTCCCTCTCAAGAGCTCATCTGATGCGCCAACTTTAAATGTCCGTTTTGCCTTGATCATGCAGTCTCAATTCCGGGACACTCTACATACAATATGAAACAATGTCATAATTTTATGTTATTTAATTACAGAATACTCAAGTCTTCAGTGTTCAACTTCATGCTGGAATTCCACATCCTGTAGTATTGACCAGTCAGTTAATAACTGTACTCAGCCAATTGATTCTTCATTGTGTCACAGAGAGGGAGGTCTGTCTTATGCTGTTATAAGCTTGGGGACAGTTTGGATTGGTCTCGCACTCTATAATTTTCGTAAGAGGTAAGCACATCTTGAATTGTTCAACAACCACTGTTAATGGAATTAAATAATTTTTACTCTCAAGATGTTCTGTACAAAAAACTAGTTACTAATTGAGATTGATTACTGTACCATGGCTGTAATTGTTGAGTAAGAGCTGGTAATAACAGAGTAAGAGAGAAAGTCTGTGGCAAAAAAAACATTTATTTATTTATTTATTTATTATTAAACTTCACCTTCTAATAAACTAATAATAAACATGAGGACAAAAACAAAGAAAACAACTACTGGGTTATGGCAGGGTGTCCACAACAGCTGCCACCAATTACTGTGGGCCCAAGATTAACAAAGTTCTAAACACTCGAATAAAATGGTAAAACATAAACAAGTATTCAATGTTTGCTGTTGGCTGATTGATCATGAGCTAATCTCAAAATATGAATTGCTGCTGTTTTTCAGTCCATTTCTTGATGCTGGGAAGCGAGAAGCATTGGCTGATTACGCACTTGTCGTCGCTGTACTTGTCATGTCTTTTGTGGCTTCGTATTTTGTGCGAGACATTCAAAGTAAGTATGGCATTGATCTCGACAAAACAGTTTTAATGACAAAATTGGATACCACAGACTTGAGAAAGAAGCACAAAGAAAATATGTGCTCTGATTGGTTTAAAGTTGGTTGTTTAACAGGATAGAAAGACATGAGCTGTTGATGTAATCATGGCACATGCAAAGAGAATTTACAGTTAAATGATCATAGTAAACATCAAGTTGTTTTCTTTTTCTTGCCTTGGAATTTTCTAAAACAAATAAAAAACATGTTATCTGTGTTCTATTGAGGTATTCTGTATAGAAGCACTCATAGAAGTTTGGGAGAACTTGGAAAAGCTGTAGAAAGACCATCCATTTGTATCTAAATGTTCCTCTGTAACTTCACAAAAGCGAGAAAACGTCTCTATTTTGTAGACCACCTCCAGCCACTGCATGCTAATGGCTGAGAGTATATGAGTAGCTCAGCTAATCAGATTGCTAATATGATAACTCAAAAATATGGAAACACAGTTAAGGTGTCGAGAATGCTGACTTGTTCATTTAATTATTTTACTGGTTAATAACAGGGCACACGTTTGAAACAAGCAATACCTTTTCCTTCTCTGCTGCTCCGCTGCACAAGCTGAGTTGGGGTGCTGTGTTTGCAAGTCTTGGTCTTGGTTTCTCTCTTTCATTACTATTTTTTATGGATCAGAACATCTCAAGTGCCATGGTTAATAACCCTGGAAATAGGTAAATACTGGTCATTGTATAATCAAGAATACTGGTAAATAAATCTGAATCATTGATGTAATAGTTCTTCTCAATTTTGTGACTTATAAGAGCAACAATCGTAGTCAGAATAAAATAGAATAAAACCACCTCTCCCACCAAATCAATAATGAACTAGTACTAAACCCAAAACACATCATTTTTTTCATCATTGAAGTGGGGGAAGGGTAGTCTTAAGTTTTCAATTAAATTTTTCAAATTGTAGTTTTCACTATCCACATTCACAAGTGAAGTCAAGCATAAGAATCCAAGTAAAACCTGCACCTGTTTGTATTTAGATCTTGATAGACTGTAAAAATGTAATTTTGGAACCAAATAAGATTGTCAGAATATCCTTCATTGTGATTGGGCAAGAGCAGACCCTTTTAGGATTAAATTTTAATTTGTACTGCAGTGCAAGTGATATTGCACTGCAAATTGCACTTTCCCAAAGGCCAATAAAATTTGGGTGAATTTTTGAATATATAACTGCTGGGAAGGAGGCTATAAAGGAGTTCAGTAACAGATTTTTCGTTTTTTTGGCCATGAGCAAATTAAATCATCTTCAAACTGAAGGAAACCTGAAATAAGTACTTTTATTTATGAAGATGGAAAAAGACCGAAGAGATAATAATAAACTGCAAAGGACCAGGGATGGATGCTTAAGGATGGAGAAGATTAACACTGATTACAAAATGACGAACTTCTAAAATTTAAGCTGAACTTTTCAAGATGCACAAGCTGTGACAACTCCTTTAACTGCACTTGCATTTGTATGATTGATTGCTAATAAACTAATGAACTTTATTAAGGTGTTGACTGATACACTTATCATGAGTGGATAATACTTAAGTCTGTAGTGGACGTAAAAATTGCTTCTTAGTCTTTCAAAAAGACAAACTACAAAACTGAAGCTGTCAAGCCTGTATAAAAATGTATCCATGGTTTGCAAATGATGTTTGTCTTGCTTTTAGATTAAAGAAGGGCAGTGCATATCACTGGGACTTGCTTGTAGTGGGAGCAGTGAATAGCTTTCTGTCTTTGTTTGGCCTTCCATGGGTGCATGCTGCCCTGCCTCATTCACCATTCCATGTCAGAGCTCTGGCAGATGTTGAAGAGAGAGTAGATCGAGGGCATGTGTTTGAAATGTAAGTTTAGTGCTAATGTAATTCACAGCTAACAGTTAGAGAATCTTGTAACTGATGAAGCCCTCATAATTAGATCCGTTGAAGGTGTGCATGGAAAAAGAGTGTTAAGTGACTTTTAATCTCATGCCAAATTCTCCTTTTTTTAGAGAAGTAAAAAAAAAGCAATTTGCTCTTAGAAATCTTGAAGTCTATCTGACGTCACTTAGGGTTTTTGTCAGTGTACCTCGTCACTTGGTCTGTGCAGCCACCTTGTGGTCGAAGGCACTTTATGGCCAGCTTTCTAATAAGACCAGAATTTCATGACCTTTAATTTTTCCAGTATTCTAAGATCTCTTCTGTTATCGATAGTACTTTATCTTAAAGGTGTTAGAGTTATTTTAATGAAGTTATTAACTATATTGTTTATGTAAATGAAGACCATACATAGTCTTGCACCATTGTGCTTTAAGATTGCCTTAACTGGCAGAATACAAAAATTCATACCTCATGTTGGAACAATCATTATAGCCAGTTCTTTGGATAATTTGGTTTTATCAACTGGGTTGATAATGTGACTTGGTCACCATAAGGAGATTTGAAAGCTCATGTTTTCAGCGTTAGCCCTTCATTAGAGTGAATCTGATGAAGGGCTAACGCTCGAAATGTAAGCTTTCGAATCTCTTTATGGAGGCCAATTCACATTATCAGCCCAGCTGAAAAACCAAATTATATTGTAATACTTCCCACCAATGCAGCTCCACAGTTTCTTTAGAAACTTACCGGTACCCCCTTTATAGTCAGTTCACTATTGGACTTACAGGCCTCTGATGTTAAATGCTGATCACTTTCTGTGATGCTCTTATTTCACTTTTGGAGATTGATCACTTCACCATCCTGATCTTAGCAACTGGCTTTAGAGAAACATAATGCTTAACAAATATAAAAGTGGCTGATGACAAAATCTTCATTTTTAGCATTGTCAAAGTAAGAGAAACAAGATTGTCTGGCTTACTCTCAAGCTTTCTGATTGCCTTGTCCCTGCTTATGTTGCCAACTCCACTGACGCTGATTCCCACTTCAGTACTTGATGGCTTGTTCCTTTTTATGGCCATCACTTCCTTGGATGGTAACCAGATGTTCGAGAGAGCATTGCTGTTAGTTACAGAACAGGTATGAAGCTGAGTGTTGAAACAAACAACCCTTTGCAGATTCCCGTCAAATGACTGAGCTAATAATTTGATCATTTGCAAAGCGGCTGCCCCATTGGTGGGCGACAACAGAATTTTTAATGAACCATTGTTATACCTCCTAACTCAGATATGCTTTCTGATTGCAAGTGAATGTGTCATGGGTCATGGGTCAAAACTCATTAACTCCCTAGGGCAACCAAAAATCGCTAACACCCTAAGGAAAAAACTTGAGTTTGCAACTCGCATGTCATCAGGTCGTACTCTTGAAACGGCTGGCATCAACCAAACAAGTTTTTCCAGTTTTATTTCTATTTTTGAGTTGGGAGGTATAACAAAACACTTGATGACTGGCACCATGGGAAACAGTGAGTTTTGTTTCCCCTCAACCCCAATGTTCCCCTTGGTTTTCCCTTGAGGAACATTGAGGGTTTTGGGGAAACAAAACTCACTGTTTTTGTTGGGGCCACTCATAAAGAACTTATTGATTCTTCTAAACGTTTACTTTTTGTGGACTCTTTACCTTCTCTAGTCTTGATTGACCAGCCCTTTTGGATCTCACATATGCTTAAGTATTTTAGCTTCAGTGCTTGAGAAACCTACAGAACAAACATTGACAAGAAATAGAAATTGTAAAACTGCTTCTCAAATACTGATTACAGAACAATTTGAAAGGGGGAGAATTATTCTGTGCTTACATGTATTATTGGTACAAGTTCATGGTTTGGTTCACTTGGTTCACCTCACTGATTCACATGGTTGGTTCACTTGGTTATTTTACTTGGCTGATTCACTTGACAGCGTGCAAGAAAAGTGGTGGGTAGTGGATTGTGTGGTTCACTGTTGTATTACTGGACTGTGCCCATTACCTACCCAACAAAGATTCTGTTTTGGAGGGGGTAATTTTAAATATTGCAACTTACAGTGTTGTTAGAGATGAAATTACAGCATTTCTTTAATTGAATGACTTTTGGGTCAGTACATCATAGGGAATTAGGCAATGAAAGATGCTCATTAGATTTTGGTTGTTTTTCAGTTCTTTTCATGTTTCATTATAAAAACACTTCTCTTGTAGGCGGCATACCCTCCAAATCACTATATTCGGCATGTCCCTCAGAGGAAGATGCATTTATACACTGCACTACAGTATATGATGCTTGGTGTCTTGTGTGGATTTGGTTTTGCACCCCTGCCATACCTCAAGATGGTGTTTCCTGTTCTCCTCATGCTAATTTTGCCAATCAGGTGAGAACAAAGTTTTTTTTCCTTGAAGATTAGTTATTGGGAGTCAGCTGTATTATGGCATGTGGTTACTGCTAGGGTATTCATTCAAACGTCCCATAAGCTTATGTGGTCGCTTATGGGAGTTGGTGGCTCACAAGAGCTTAGATCATACTGGAGCAAAATTTTGCCTTATTGGCATATGTAATTGCAGACTTACCTCGTGTTTCAACAGTTTTATTCTTGTGAAAAGTTGATTTTGTGAAAAAATCCACTACTTTTGATTGAAACATTTCCGTCTCTTGTACTATCCAGGAATGCGATAATGTTATAACACCTTATTCAATTTATACTCTGTTGTCTGTCAAGTGGTCGCTTACAATAGGTTAAACACGAAATAAAATTTCGTACTTAAGCTCCAAAAGTGGTCGCAGTCGCTTATGAGAGGTTGTGCCTTACAAGAGGTTCAAAATATAGTGATTTGACATGGAAACATTTCGTATTTTGGAAAAATGGTCACTAAGGAGATGTGGTCACTTACAAGAGGTGGTCCACACCTGCAAGTTGGACCATGCATGTATATTTAACCCTTTCACTGCCAAGGGGTCTCCCTTTGACGAGTAAAATTGTCTGGCACGTTAGACAGAGTAAAATCTATTGGCATTAGACAGAGTAAAATCTATCAAGTCGCCCTTGGCAGTGAAAGGGTTAAGAGATGGTTTTTTAACCCTTTCACTGTCAAGGGATCTTCCTTTGACGAGTAAAATCTATTAAGTCGCCCTTGGCAGTGAAAGGGTTAAGAGATGGTTTTTTAACCCTTTCACTGCCAAGGGGTCTCCCTTTTGACAAGTAAAATCTATTGGCGTTAGACAGAGTAAAATCTATTAAGTCGCCCTTGGCAGTGAAGGTTAAGAGATAGTTTTTTAACCCATTCACTGCCATAGGGGTCTTCCTTTGATGAGTAAAATCGTCTGGCGTTAGACAGAGTTAAATCTATTAAGTTGCCCTTGGCAATGAAAGGGTTAATAAGACACATCAGAGTGGTTTTCAGTTGAGTGTGACAAGACCAAAAAAACTATTAAATGAGACACATTACAGTGGTTTCCAGTTGAATGTGGCAAAACCAAAACCAGATCAGTTACCTACAATTAGACTACAGGGCCAATCTCAAACCATAGTAAAACCAAACCTTAAATCAGAAAAATGGCCTGATTCTTCCCACTCTTAATATTATTGAAAACTGTCCTACTCTTAATTTAGGGCATGTGCATCATCGATATAAAATTATAGTATAAAATACTAAACTGAGATGTATAAATAAACTACTCCCTTCTCCACTTGTGGGACACGTTAGCTTCCTTGTGCTTGTAGATTAAGTGTTAAAAATTGACTATTCTTGTTAACTTTTGCAGGCATCTTCTGGTTCCAAGACTGATTCCTTCAAAGTACCTGACGGCTTTAGATGCTCACTTGTGATTAGCTGGTCTACGAGGCAGTTAATCACAACTTACAATTGACATCTCAATAATTGAAAACAAAACAAAGGCTAATTTGAGAATGTTTTAAAAACAACAGCTGTTACTGAACAGTACACAGGGTTTATTGATTTTTTTGTGATTGCAGGATATTCTTAAAAATTTATTACAATATTTTTTTGATGAGGATTGAAAGAAGGCATTCAGTGTTACCAATGGTTTTTCTTTTTTCATATTGGTTTAAATTGACATATTTAAAGTTTTGGTGTCTTATGGACTTTATAGTCACTAAAAGCCTAGAATCTCAAAATTTAAATTTGATCAGATTTTGTTTTGTGTAGCTCAAGAAAATATCCATACATTCCTCAAAGAAGGGTTTTTCTAAGACCCCTCCAGCACTCCTCTGGAAATTCTAATCAAGCTTCATACATTTCTTAAACTTTTTTGGTCTTCCAGAAACCCCACTCACAGGAAATTCCAATCCCTTCTCTGGGATTAGTATGGATAATTTCTGGAACTGCACATATGAAGACTTTTTATTATTGAAACAAATCTCAATTCAGCTACTCCTATCAGCCTTCTCTAAAAAGGTAGGATGCATAGATGCCCATATGGTTAAAAACCTGGATGATTTTTTTTGGCTTGCATTTAGAATAATTTTATGGAGTATTAGTTTTTACATTGTTTCCGTCTTTGAAAACACAAAGATAGCTTCCTGCATACAGAATGGGGAGAACAATAATTTGTTTTGTCCTTTGGGCATAAAGTGAAAAGCAAAACATGAGCAGACACGAAAAGTTTTTGCCCACATGAATGGGCAAATTTGCTAGCTGTAATTTAGGGTTGTAGATAGTCCATATTTCAAAATCAATTGAAAAAGCTTCACAGCACTTATTAAAGTCCAAAGAAATATTCTTTTGAGTGAAACTCTGCAATGTTGCAACATAATGTACCAGTACTAACGCTGTGGTAAAAAAAAGTTGCAAATACAATTTGGATATGTTTGCCAGTGTTTTTTTTTTTCATTCTTTCCTTATGGAATAAAATAAAACTCAAATAAAACATGACAATATGCTTTCAATTGGTAAGTATTTAAGTTGCAAGTTTCTTCATGCACATGTTCAATGATATTCAAACATTCTATAACATTGCCGAGTTCCCCTCAAAAGGGCATTTAGTTTTGGCAGTTTGACATAGCACTTGTTCAAAAGCAGTGCTCTTTGTTTAAAAACTTTTGTGATTAAAAGTAAATTGACGCTATTATTTGTATCCAGAACTATAATAACGATGACGAGTACACCATACTGACTGGGAGCTTAAATCTTAGCTTGTTGAATGAGAGGCACTGAAGTATTCAAGTGTTTTCTTTCATTCACATGACATTTTGCTGTAGATGGAAGCAAAGTTTTGTATTAGAAATTCTTGAATGGTTGATAGGTCGCAAGAAAGTCTCAAGCATATGAGACAATGAAATATTTGTATGAACTCAAAGCATTCCTTGCATTGTTTTCATTGTCATAATTTGCATCCTTTTTTCATTCTGACATTTTTCTTTTAATTTTCAACCCAAAGGGCTCTAGTCAGCCACACCTTTGTTTTTGTTTCCATGCGAGAGTTTGGCTATTACATTTTATTCAGGGCATATCAAAACAAAGAAAATCACTGTGAAACTACTAAAGATAATTAAACATACCAATACTTTTAAGATCACAACTTACAGTAAGTAATAAGATTTTGCTTCACCATGCAATATGAATAATTTTGATGGCATTTAAAATGGCAAAGGCTGACTAGAGACCAGTTTAAAGAAAATAATTTGTGCACCAAAATCATGCTATAAAAAGTGTCACCATGCTCCTTTGAGAGAAATCTTGCATTATTTTACTGTCAAGCTTAACTTGAAGGAAAGCTCTTGATTTGGTGTATATGTATTCTTGTGTGCACCACTTATGTGAAAATTGTGCACAGTAGTGATGCGCAATGTAATTATGAGAAATCACCTTAACAAGCATTGGTGCTTCAAGTAAACTTGATATGCTTTAGCTGGCTTCTGAGTCAAATTTTCACTGTTTGGTCAATGCACGGATGGATAAGGGATGCAAAATGGCTAGAAACTAAGCGCTTTGCTATTGCAAGTAACTATCAACAAATGCCACAACTATTTCAAATTTATCTACAAGTTTAATATTGCAATTTACATTTTAAAATATTACTTATTACAAGAAGTTGGCTATGTACAAAAAGCTGTTGGTCATAAAACTAATCATACATGTACATACATGTTATTTTATAGTCATATGCTGATCTATAAACTGTTTGAATTTAAATCTAATATATGAAAACACAACTGAAAGAACTATTTTAAGATCTTCAAGTTATTTAATGTTAAAAAGTATTTTAGTACATTGCTATTAAATAAAAACACTGAACAAAACCTGTTACATTTTGTTTGGCCATAGAGTGATGGCTATGGTTAGCAGTTATGAAAATTTGTACAAGTCACTGTCATGGTGAACTACAATGTTATGTAAACTCAACTGCGTTGAAAACGTAAATGTGAAAGGTAAGTTGCACGGCATTGTACGGGAACAAAAAATGAGTGAACAAAAGATGTTACACTTGTTTGGCCATAAAGTGATGGCTATGGTTAGCAGTTATAAAAATTTGTTCAAGTCAAATTGTTATGGTGAACTACAATGTAATGTAAACTCAACTGTGTTGAAAAACATTAATGTGAAAGGCAAGTTGCACGGCACTGTACAGAGGATATTATTTGTCTTAGTACACAGCATCAATTCTGCTGCTAACTACCTACCATACCTACCATTGTATGTTTAATAATGTGCTGATATGTCGAGATAATGCTCAGGCATTGCAGTTGTTTCACCTGAAAGTCAGTTCACCTAGTCTGACAGTTGGTTTGCCCAGACTGTTAGCTCCATACTCGGAAGATTAAAGATTGAGAAACAGGCATATTTTGTGTTGTCTTGTTTCATCATGCTCACAATGTCATCCTTCTTTGAAGTTTCAGTTTGGGCAAAGGGATGTTTTGTCCAGGTAAACTGGCATGAGGCAAACTGGCTCTCAGGCTAAAGGACTGGTTGGTTACCTAGGCATCTATATGTATTACCTTCAACGTGATATTGTATGGACAATGTCTAGAGGAAACTGATTTTTGTCACACCTGGGGCTAAAAGCACTGAGATATCACTCACATTTAGTTGTGTTTTTTGAGGAATCCCTCAATGAGCCTTGATAAGGGCAGCTGTTTATACAACAGCATGGCAATACAAACTCATAATGACCGAGTAATTTTGTATACAAACAATGCTGCCTGAAGATGCAATATTCTGCCCTACAACAATGTAACATCAAAGATATTGGGCCATTGGCTCACCTGATGGTGAACTCTACATCATTGAATAACAACTTCAATACAAGGACACCTTGAATAAGGGATGAAACATATATGCTCAGCAGAATATATGTCACAGTTCATACAATTATAGAAGATCAGTCCAACTCTAATTTTTTTTTTTTTTTTTAACTGTCAAGTTTGAATCAATGTGAAATTTATCAATCATTTAAACCCTCTGTTCTTGCCAAAGTATTGTAGCAAGTTATTTGAATGGTAGACATTATTAATCATTGTCACATTGAATCTACTGAAACCAGCAAAACAACTGAATGTCTGTTGTTTTGTCTGATGCCTCCATATTAGTATTCTTTAATCAGGCCCCTACAGTTTTGTGCTCAGATAAAACATTTGATCTAAGAAAATTGATTGAAAGCTGTACCACACTAAAAACTAATCAACCTGTGCGTTCAAATTGTTTATTTTCCCATCTGATCCAATATTTCACGCAATGAACTTCTTCTTTTTTTTTTTGATTTGAATAAAACATGATTTTTATGAATTTTTAAAAACCTGATAATCCTATTTTCTTGTGGCTGACCCGCACTGGTGATCACTAGTTTGGCATGGTCAGAGTTGTGACGTAGATTCATGAATGTGTGACTTCAGGCTTGACTCATATTGCTTGTTTTAACCTCTGTAAATTTAGCTTGGTAGTCCACACAAAATGCTCCCTGCTGGCATTGTGTGCTGAGGTAAAACAAGTGAGATGAGTTGAGCCTGAAGTCACATGTTCCAGAATCTATGTCCCAACTCACAAACCAAGGGAAGACAGGTGTGAATGGTGGACCAAAATGGTGGCAAATTTGAATGGTTTTAAAAATTATTAAAATAAAGCATTTTATCCGAATTGAAAAGTCTTTTTCGCAGAAGTTCATTGGGTGATATATAGAATCAGATGAGAAAATAAAAATTTTGATGTTAAGGGTTAAGAGACTTGATAATAAAGAATCATGAAGTAGGCAAATGTTAAGAGCATGAAGGGACATTCATGAAAATTATGAACTAGTCAATCACCAACTTGTGATCAGAAGGTGACATTAAAATGTACTCTTCAAAATATAAATTAAAAAGACTAGTCAATTTGTAGTTTTGCATCTCACCGATGGGAACCACTTTTCTAAGCTTGTTAAAAGCTGAACAGTAACACCTTCCAGTTAGCCTGTCAATGGGAAAAAAATGTCTTCTATCTGTTATCATTTTGTATTCCATATTTATATTGATGTTATTCAGTTGTTGCTTCGTAGTATGTGGATAGTAACGCTGCTTCTACAGGCTCCATACAAGAAGGACACGTGAATGATCTCACTAGCCAGTCCTCAATGCAGTCTTTGTGGTATATATGCATACAAGGAAGAAATCGAATTGGATCTCCCATGGCAAAGTCTGTCATGCAAATAACACATCTGTCAAGAAGAATAAAAACAAAATCAGACTTGTTACAGTATTAGTGAAATAAGCATTTAAGTTGAACAAGTCCTTCAACCAAGGTTGCACATGTGAATCTTGTAAATGGACATCAACAGAACAGCAGATAGATACTGGGGACAATAAGTGCCATAGACTCCATATCATTCATGATTGAGCTTTTCGCTGGAAGCATCATCTTTGATAATGCAAAGAATAAATATTTCAGGCAAAAAGTAAGAGTAAGAGGGATTGTGAACCAAAACACTTTACATTCCCTTTAGAACTTCAGTGATGTATGTTTGTTGAACACCCTTAATTCAAGACTAGTTTTCACTGGTGTACAAGCATTATACGCAGTTATAATAAAGTGCTGTTCAGTAGCACCTGTAAAGGAACTTTCCTGGCAAAACCTGCTAAGTTTGGGTATTTTTTTTTTAAATTATGTTTTTGCTCTTTATGCATGGGTGAAAACCAGCCTTTGCTAATCAATTTCTCAATATGATTTCAAATTATTTTTTCAAGGTACAGTGGAGCCCAATTAATTCGCTCACCGACGAGCCACAAAAATCTGGCCTTGTTAACAATGTGATTGTATTAAATGGGTTGATTAAAATAACAAGAAAATGACCGACAGCTTTCCTTTTGGCCAGAATAAGATGGCTGTAAGACAGGGCTCCACAGTATGTGTCAAATGTATGCATGAATCTCTACATACACTGGGTCACTGATTTGATGCACCCCTCCCGCACCCAAAGCTGACCATGAAAGAGAGAAGCTTCAGGCTTTGCTGATTTTTCCACATTTGAAGTATGGTAACCAAATACATCAATCACCATGATAATACATCATACTCTCAGCATCAATAGGATACATCACCATAAGCACAATATTTTTGACATCACCTTTGGCCTGTTACGTGGGCACTGATTTGCTCAATTACTTTGCATACGAAACTTGGAAAAACCCGGAATAAATAACTATTTTGTATTCTAATTCTTCAAAATCCCATGCTTTTCACATGCCAGTTGAAAGAAACTCTAGATCTTCGAGATCGGTGATGAATTCGGTTGATTCAGCAATAAAGTCTTGTTTTATCTAAAATTTAATTCCACGAGCCCAGAACATGTCAACATAAAACCATAAACAAGAACAACGGATACGTCACTCGCTAAGCACTTGAGGTTCAAAACACTTCTGCCTTGTTTTGTCGCATTTTTCGGTCAGATCAGCATCGCGAATCCAAAACGTTAAGTGGTTAAGTTGAATTTTTTTTGGTCCACACTTGATCCAAACGTCGTTATCTATGGAAAGTAAAGATATTTGCAGGCACGCGTTTGGCCTATTCAAGTCAACTGAATGTTTCTATTCTTCGTGAAGGAAAAACTTCTACCGGAAGTCTCGCTTAGATGGCCAAAACAATAGCACAAAGTCAATTATTCAATCGCGTGTGTTATGTCTAACCTCATTTTCTTTACTGCGAGTAATTCACGCAATTTTTAAGGAAAATAAATGCGAACATTTCTTTTCATGCATGCTAACAATAGAATATGTATAGCACATCTGTCTCGGCAAGATTGTCTAAGAACCAATTGATGTTAGCTTAAAACGGGAAATCGCTTGCTCTTTCACATGATGTTGCTACAGAAAGTGAAAGTGCAACTGGCATGGGAAAACTCACTAGGTTTTGCCATTAGGTTTTGAGGGAAACATTCCAGTGTATCCAAAATTCAAGAATAATAATTATAACATGCTGTGTTAGGCTTGGTAACTTGCCCCAACATTTTGAATAAAATATTCATCGCGTTTCATATCTAATTGCTTACTTTGTGCAATATTTTTTCTTCAAAAGTTCTCTATACCTTTCCTTAAATTGTATCAACAATATCTCTAAGAAATATCAGTGTTGACGTAAATTATTTGAAAACGTAAGTGCTTTCACATACTCTCTTTTTTTCCCTTTCGATCCATCGTATTTTCCCACAGGAAGATGCTGTATTAAGCCTAAACGTTGTGCTAAACGTATCTGTTGTTCCTCTGATAGGAGATGAGGAGCATGTTGACTTTGTATAAAGATTGGCGCTTCCTCCTGTAACAAGAAAACGGAATAAGTGACTTGAAATAGTCACGAAAATAATCAAACGAGGCAATCTGTATGAAGGTTTCTGAACCTGATATGGCGGCGGTGGTTCGCCAGTTCTCGGTGAATCTGTACTTTCTTCGTCGTGTAAAAGTGAAATGTCATCCTGTCCAGAGCCTTTCAGACAGTTTCCCATTATGGGAATGACTGAAGCTCTACAAATTCTCGGCAGCTGACGGACTAAATGCGAACAGTTACTTACAGCCAAACTGCCGGCCAGTACTTTGTCTGAAGAAAATTATTCTCAAAACAACAAATGTCATGCTGTCGTAACGTGACGTCATTTTTACGTCTTTCGTGTTTCATAAATCGGAAGTCTTCGAGGGATGTCGGCATATTCTGGCGATGAAGAACTCACGTTTTGATATTTAGGTGTAGGCCGTGTAAGTACTTTTTAATGACGTGAAGGTACCCTGAAAATAAGCGGGGTTACAAAAAGAATTCCCCTTTCCTCGATAGACTTGTCTGAGTTGACAGAGACTCGGAACACGGGAGTTTGGAGAGCTCGGGTCACACTCGGAAGTTTCGTACCCAGGACTGCCCAGGACTATTTTCGGAGTTCTTCGGAGTGTGCGCGTTGTTGTGGAGCGCTCACTTCGAAAATGTGTGCCATGTGAGAGTTTTTAGATGTTAGAAACTGCGAATTTAGTGCACAATTGAATCAGAAATCTGCCTTGATCATGTCCGTAGCAGTGGGTACAAGCTCTGTGGGTTCACTGGTTACTCCTGATGATCTGGAAAATGCTGCCAAGGAGGTAGATCGTCAGCTAGCAGCTGACAGACAGTTTCCGGAGCTTTCAGAACAGATCAACGCTTCCCAAAGTTAGTACATCCCCTATTTCCTTCTTCCTGTTATTTGAGACTAGTCTTATTTGCTTAAAGTGAAATGTGAGACCTTCTATTGGGCTGTCTAGTGGTTAGTTAAAACACAGACATTGTACTTGATCATTATTTGTACATAGTGACAACCCAACAAAAATCTGGCCATATGATCGCGTAGACTGCATTAAAGTGTTTCTTTAAATAAGATTGACTGACTGAGCTTCTGTTTTGGGCAGAATTAAATACCACTTAATAACCAAGAGTGAAGTCATTACAGGGAAATCTCAGACCTTGGCCTTCATGTATTGACCGAGCCATAGCAAGGTTAATGCATCAAGGCCGAGGTCTGAGATTTCCCTGTTATAACCGAACAAACAACGTTAATAAGTTATTTATCATATGGCATTTTTAGCACTATTCTTAAAAAGGATCCAATAAAAACAATGGAAGTAATTTTCCACATCCACTTGCACACGCAAGAGGTCTTTCAAGGTCATCTTTTTGTCACTCATACTAAAGAAGCTTCTTTATACTAGTTTTTCTTTCAGTTATTGAAAATATAGTTGTACTTTGTCCATATTTTTTGTAGTTTTCACCCAAGCGCTCATGGCTTTATCTCACAATTCAAAAAAGCTGTCAAACCGAGACATATTTTCATAATGCCCAGTCATTACAGGAAAATCTTACCTGCTCAGCAGTCAATCAGGGCGTGTGTACTATTGTGTGGTTCCAGAAAATATCCATACCCCACCTCGGAGGGAATTGGAAATTCCAAAGGGGAGGGGGGTCAAAGACCCAGGAAATTCCAGAAGGAAGGGGGGTTGCATGAACTATTTAGTTTCCAGGGTTCCTTTGATTCAGTACGAATTTGAGTGTTGATCTAGCTGTTCAAAAATCTTTTTTTACCTACTAAGTAGAACTTTCACATGGAAAATAGTGGCTTGAATACTTGTATTTGACTCGCATTATATTTGAATAACATTCTCTTTTGGAATTGACCGGTACATTAGTTAGCGATGGATTGGCTGAAGTTTTATTATGACTTTTTTTCAGCCCTTACAACTTTCAGTGGAATCAATGACTATGATTATCCTTCATTATCATCTCCGTCTGTTGGTTTGGCTGGTATGGAACTACTCAGCCTCCTTAAAAGGGTTCCACTTCCAGCAGAGCTGGTTGAGCAGTTTAATTGTATCCTTTTGGTTTTGTTGTTGTTTGTGATAATGATGTAATCATAGATTTGCTAGTCCCCTAATTTATTTATCAAGAGAACTAAGATATTGATAACCAATATTCTTATGAAGATTAGGTGCCAATGGACCACATTCAATATCTTCATATTGCTACAAGGCTTCCAGGACAAAATTGCAAATTTTTTAAGTTCCTTTTGTTCCGTAATTCCCAAAAGAGACTTGGATACAACAAAAACACCACCAAGTTTGTTCTGAAGTCCTCAAGGCCATGTTGTTTGACAGCACAGCAGGAAGGTTTATATACAGAAAGATGGAGCTGCCTGTTGGTTGGTGCATGGTAACATGAAAAACAACAGAATATATTAGTTGAATGAAAAACGTCTGTTGATACTGTGAGAATTAAAAGTGCTCATTTGAAAAATAAACTTTTGATCTAGAGTTCCCTGAATAGACAAATTCAGCTAACACGTACATGACATTGAATTGGGTGTTTACATTGCGTGAAAACGAGGCTTCCTTTAATTTGCTTTGCAAAATGGCAGCCGCTTGCACTTGTTGTGTGAATCATGTGCATTGCTGTAGTTGTTTATTCAACAAAGAACAGACATGGTCAAAATCTTTGAGGAATTTCCCAAAATGTAGCCCAACAACATGGTCTTTGTGGCTCGATCAAGGCGGGAAAAAGAATGCTGGAGAGAAAAGCTATAAGTTCTTTCGGGAAGGGTATGTTTACGATGTTTACGTGTGTCAGCAGCTGGAGGATTTCCATGTCAAGGCACGTTGCTGTAGATCTCTAAGAAAAAGTGAAGAGCCTCTTTTTTAGCCGTAATCTTTAGGGAGTGTGATGGTAGGGCAGAAGTTTTTAAAGCACACTGTTCGTGTAAGGGAGGAAGTGGTGGACATTGCAATCATATCTTTGCATTATTGTTTCAACTGAATGATTATTCATGTTTAAATATCAAAGACATCGCGAGTGACGCAACTTGTACAAGTCTACCCCAATCTTGGCATATTCCGAGAGCAACCTCTATATGCCCTTTGCCAGTGATGGGTACTCATTATGCCCGATCAGAGACTGACAGAAATGGAGTAAGGTTAAGAGATCCAGTCAGGTGCAAACTGTATGATGCAAGAGGACCGGCTTTAAGATTTGGACTGCAGGGCTCGAAATTAAAAAAATCGTTAGGTCGCCTTTTGGCGACTAACTGAAGAAATATAGTCGCCAGATGCAAATTTTAAGTCGCCAGTTTGTATAATCAAAATAATGTTCGAGTTCCGCTTGTTGAAAGTGTTTGATATTGTCTGGTATGGCTTGGGACACATACATACAATAAGTATTTTTTCGACTTACTTATCCATTTCTTTTCAATAATGTAACACTTTTCATTTCCCGCGGGGGCGCCCAACTTGCATGTTTCACCGAAAACAGAGATTTACCTGTATTTTAGCATAAAAAATGCTGGCTTTGTTTTCGCGGTAGAAATAAATGACTTCTCAGTTTTCGCGTACAATTTCTACAGTTTTAATAAATACATCGTTGTTGAGTTAAGCTTTGTACAGAGAAACTAAAAAATGTTCGCAGAAACTTGCTAAACTTACGAAATAAACACAGCGTTTTCGTTCCCAACACGGCTATTTTTATCCTGGAAAGAAATTTGATCGCAGCAGATTTTTGATCACGTGCTAGGCACCACTTCTGAGCCATGAGTGCACGTCACGCAATCAACAAAAAACGCTATAAATTGTAATTTCGCCAAGCTTCATCGAAACACTTGATTACCTTTGATTCTAAAGCTTGCCTTTTCTTCTCAAAATTGCTATCGTTCAGCTGTCTTTTTGCAAAATTCTGTGGCTCCTGCTGCTCCTGTGTGGTTCCAAGAGAGAAACTCTAATGGCGTCGCAGAAAATATTGCGAACAGGAGTCCGTAAAGTTTAGAGGGAACGTGTTTTTTTTATGCGATTTGGCCCATTCTTTTACGACGAACACAAAGCAGGATGATGTTTATTTTATCTTTAATGCTTCATTGTACCTCTAAATCATGCAAAAGGTCGCCAAACTGGCGACTAAACAAAAATTTTAGTCGCCAAGGAGAAAAAGTTAGTTGCATTGGCGACCATATTGATCGCAATTTCGAGCCCTGGACTGCAAAGACAA